>ONZH01008923.1:0-99734 GCA_900303285.1 Rhinella marina
TTGATAAGCCTGCCTGAAAAGATGTGTTTTTAGGGCACGTTTGAAGGTAGGGAAGTTGTGCATTGACCTAATATTCAGGGGCAGAGCATTCCAGAGAGTAGGTGCAGCTCGAGAAAAGTCTTGGAGACGGGAGTGAGAGGTGCGAATTATGGAGGATGTTAATCTTAGGTCGCTAACAGAACAGAGAGCACGAGTAGGGTGGTAGACGGAGATGAGGGAAGAGATGTATGGAGGGGCAGCACTGTGGAGAGCTTTGTGGGTGAGGGTGAGAAGTTTGAACTGTATTCTGTGGTGGATGGGCAACCAGTGAAGTGACTGGCATAGAATAGTAGCATCACTGTAACGGGAGGACAGATAGATGAGCCTGGCAGCAGCATTTAGGACAGACTGAAGGGGGGAGAGTTTAGAGAGAGGGAGACCGAGTAGTAATGCATTGCAGTAGTCAAGACGAGTACCGTAAGAAAAGGGCGGATTCTGGCAATGTTCTTGAGGTGCAGACGACAAGAGCGTGTAAGTGATTGAATATGGGGAACAAAGGAAAGATCAGAGTCAAATATGGCCCCGAGACAGCGGGCACGTTGCACCGGAGTTATGATAGTACCACAGACCAAGATTGAAATATCAAGATTAGGTGGGTTAGAAGATGGGGGAAAGACAAGAAGTTCAGTTTTGGAGAGGTTTAGTTTTAGATACAGAGAGGACATGATGTTAGAGACAGCTGCCAGACAATTACTGGTGTTTTGGAGTAAAGCAGGGGTGATTTCAGGGGATGAAGTATATAGTTGGGTGTCATCAGCATAGAGATGGTACTGAAAGCCGAATCTACTGATAGTCTGTCCAATGGGGGCTGTATAGAGGGAGAAGAGTAGAGGACCTAGTACTGAGCCCTGAGGAACGCCAACATCAAGAGGGAGATGAGAAGAAGAAGAGCCAGCGAAGGATACACTAAAGGAGCGGCCTGAGAGATAGGAAGAGAACCAAGAGAGAGCAGTATCTTTAAGGCCAATCGAATGGAGCATGGTGAGGAGTAGTTTATGGTCTACTGTGTCAAATGCTGCAGAGAGATCCAGAAGAATCAGTAGAGAATAATCCCCATTTCTTTTTGCTGTTAGGAGATCGTTAGACACTTTAGTAAGCGCAGTTTCTGTAGAGTGAAGAGGGTGAAAGGCAGACTGTAAGGGGTCAAGAAGAGAGTTTGCAGAGAGATAGCTTATTAAGCGAGAGTAGACAAGACGTTCAAGGAGTTTAGAGATGAAAGGGAGATTAGAAACCGGTCGGTAGTTAGCAGCACAGGTCGGGTCAAGAGATGTTTTTTTTAGTAGTGGGGTTATAATAGAGTGTTTGAAAGAGGAGGGAAAAATACCAGAAGAGAGAGAGAGGTTAAAAATTGTAGTTAGGTGAGTGGTGACAGCCAGGGAGAGAGACTGGAGGAGGTGTGATGGAATAGGATCACTGCTACAGGTCGTGGGCCGAGAAGAAGAGAGAAGCCTGGAGACTTCTTCCTCTGTTATAGGGTCAAAAGAGGAGAGAGAGCATGTGGAGGAATGAGAGGGAGGAGGATTGAGATTTGGGGACTGGGAGATTATTTCCTGCCGGATGCTGGCAGTCTTGTCCCTGAAGTAGGTGGCCATGCCATCAGCGCAGAGGTCAGTGACTGGTTCTGGAATTTTGGCGCTTAGAAGGGAATGAAAAGTTATAAGAAATGTTATAACATAAGTTATATTTAGGTAACCGGAATACCCCTTTAACAGTATCATCCACAGCGCTCTGCCCCTTTAAAGCATTGAATAGAAATGACTGGATTGTTACCTGAGATCCTCAGCTGGCTGCTAATTACCTGGCTGTGCTGTTATGGAAACCTGCCCTCCCTGTGTGTGTCTGTGCAAAGAATGGCAGTTGGGGTTTAAAACCAATGCTGTCAGGCTAATATTGGCTAATGCAGGTCATATTTTGGGAATATCTCGGGAATGTTATGTCCTAGAGAGATGAGACCTGGTCTAAAACCTTCCCGGGCACCTGATGTACCTGTGTGCCGAATTTGGTGAAAATTGGTCCAGTAGTTAGGTCGCGCATAGAGAACAGACAGACGGACAGAAACTTATTTTTATAATATTAAGAGATGATTGACGATGAATTAGTCTAAAACATAAGTTATATTTATGGTAACTGGAATACCCCTTTAACAGTGCCTTTAAAGCAGACCTAAAGCAGTGAAGAAAACTGTCTGGGCTGTTATGGAAACCTGGTGTGAAACTGTCTGTATGTGGAAGCTAAGGGCCTGCGAGCGTCTAATGGCTGATAAGGGTCATGTGACCAGACTTCTATTGGCTAATGCATTTTTTGGGAATATCTCAGGAACGGTACGTCCTGGAGAGCTGAGACCTGGTCTAAAACCTTCCTGGACACCTGATGTACCTGTGTGCCAAATTTTGTGATTGTAGCAATGACGGTGCGGATTCCTTTAGCAGACATACACACATACATACGCTCAGCTTTATATATTAGACTAGCTGAAGGACCCGGCTTCGCCCGGGTATATTTAATTTATTTCATTTACTGTTTGTGTGTGTGAGTTGTTAAAAGATATCGACAGTGACCTCTACTGTGCCCGCCCCTTTAACAGTGACCTCTACAGCAGCCCGCCCCTTTAACAGTGACCACTACAGCGGCCCGACCCTTTAACAGTGACCTCTACAGCGGCCCGCCCCTTTAACAGTGACCTCTGCAGCAGTCCGCCCCTTTAACAGTGACCTTTACAGCAGGCCGCCTCTTTAACAGTGACCTCTACAGCAGCCCGCCCCTTTAACAGTGACCTTTACAGCAGGCCGCCTCTTTAACAGTGACCTCTACAGCAGCCCTTCCCTTTATATATTATTATATAATATATATATTAAAAGATATCGAGAGTGACATCCACAGTGCCCGCCCCTTTAACATTGACCTCCACAGCAGCCTGCCCCTTAACAGAAACATCCACAGCACCCTGCCATTTAACTATGACCTCCACAGCAGCTAGGGTGGCCACTGTCTTCACCCCAGAAAGCCGGACCTCACCGGCCATTCCCCCAAACATGAAGCAGCACCCCCAGTTCCTATGAAGCCACACCACTAAACATGGGGCCACGCCCCCTGGCTCTGTGAAGACACGGAGGATAAGCTGTCTGAGTGTGAGCTACTGAAAGGTTGGATATCCCTTGCGTCCGTCCAGGCACTGCACTGGACGGAGAACAGGTAGCCAGAAAACTGGACTGTCCAGCCTAAAGCTGGACATCTGGCCACCCTAACATCAGCCTGCCCCTAGGGTGGACAGAGGTCCAGTTTTAGGCTGGACAGTCTGGCTTTCAGACTCCCTGTCTTCTGTCATGCGCAGGGCCTGGATGAACACAGGGATGTCCATGAGCTGCAGGGAGAAAGTCACCCTCCTCCTTCCCCTGCAGCTGACAGAAGTTGATTTTTACCTTCATTTTTTCAATCCCAGTCAAATGCGGCATGGAAGGGGCGTGGCCTGACTTAGTAGGGGACGTGACTTAGTGGGACCTGGGGGTGGGGCGTTTAAGTCCTTCTTTTGAAGGTGGCCTCAATTACAGGTCAATGCCATAGTAATTTAGGAGGAAAGTGGGTAGCAGTGGAAGAAAACATCTTTTATTACTACTGAACGGTAAACATGTGAAATTTACATTATATGAGGTAATGATTGATGATGAGTTAGTCTAAAACATGAGTTATATTTAAGGTAACCGGAATATCCCTTTAACAGTGTCATTCACAGCGCTCTGCCCCTTTAAAGCAGACCTACAGCAGTGAACTGGCCAGGTTGTTATGGAAACCTGATGTGTCTGGAGACTAACTGCCTGTGAGCTTCTATTGGCTGATAAGGGTCATGTGACCTAATGGCTAATGCATTTTTTGGGAATATCTCAGGAACTGTACGTCCTGGAGAGCTGAGACCCGTTCTAAAACCTTCCCGTACACCTGCTGTACCTGTGTGCCAAATTTAGTGATTATAGCTGCGACGGTGCGGATTCCTTTAGCGGACATACACACACACACACACATACACTCAGCTTTATATATTAGATATATACTTATTATGCAGTACATCATCACATAGCTATGCAATCTCCATAGACAAGCAATGGTGATAGTATGGGTAGCACTGAAGAGCTCAGTGCCTTTAAAGGGGTTCTTAAGGATTTAACAGTTGTTCCAAAACCTGCACCCCCCACAATCATCTGTTTGAGTGTAGCTCCATTCACTTCAATAGGAGCTGTGCTGCAGAACCAGCTCCGTCCATCACACAATTGTCCAAGCTGAGCAGTTATGATGTAAATTTCCAGTACCAGAGATACAAGTAAAGAGCTGAACTTTAGGGGTGTGAGGTGTTGGAATTCCACCGATCAGATATTGATGAACTGTCCCTGGGATAGATTATCAGTTGTTAAATGCTGGAAAACACATTTAAAGAGGAACTATTAAATCCTTAAATATGGAATTGATTTTTTTACACATCTAGGCTCCCCATTTACCCATCATCTATGCTTTTGGCTTTAGCGTCTAATAGCAGTGAGTAAGGTAAGTGGTCCCCAGTGTTAAGTTCAGTGTCAGTGGCTAAGTGCAGCAGACCACTGGGATGACAATTTACTGCTATCAAGCGCCAAACCTAATGGCACTAATTGCAGCACAGTGGGGAAAGCTTGCAAGGAAAAAAATACCAAAAGGTATGCAGCCAGCTGCATTTTGCTGGGGACCTGAAAGGTCCTTTTAAGTGTGGCACTGTCATAGAATGCTACCCTTACCACAAGTCAGCTCATAAAATTTCTGATCTACTTGATCTTCTCTGTTAAAAGTTAGTGCTAATATTGTAAAGTGGATTTACATAATTTAGACATGTAAATGTATAGGAATAACAGTAGCCCAGCCATGAGATTGTAGACCACGCACACTCACAGATTGGGGTAGCAAAGAGCTGAAGAGCATTTTGCATAAAAAATGATCTATCCTCTGTAGCATCACTCGCTACAGAGATCCAAACTGCCATTGAAAGTGACATCAGCATGAGAACTGTGCATCAGGAGTGCCATTTAATGGTTTCCCATGGTGAAGTTACACACATGTTCAGTGCCAAATGTTGACTGGAGTGGTAAAATGTGTGGAACATGGACTCTGTCGCAGTGGAAATCTGTTCTTTGCAGGGAATAATGATATTTCACCATTTGTTAGCCTGATAGACTTATCTGAATTTGCTTGATAACGGAAGAACACTACCTACTGAAATGTATGGTACACTGCCTACTATAAAATTTGGTAGAGAAGGAACAATGGTTTGGAACTTATTTCCAGTGAGGGGTGATATTAAAGGGAATGTGTCATCAGGAAAATGATTGATTGTTTAAAAAATATTTTTAAAGAATTTATGGTGATGTTATTTGTGAACTTATATAACTCTATATTTGAAGAAACTCTTAAATCCTCAAATGTTTACTCTGGCCACAAAGCCTAATAAAGCCCTAACTCGTCCTGTTCTGTAGAGATTCAGCAGTCATCATATTATAATCACAGGCAGGACTACAAGGCGAGATATCACCTATATACAATGCATTTGGAAAGTCAGAGCCTTTCACATTTTGTTATGTGGTAGTCTTGTGCTAAAATAAAAAAAAAAAAGGAAAAATAAAGGATCGCCAAAACTGGAGAGGGGGAGAGGTCTGCCTTTATGTAAAGTCCTGTCTAAAGCCCACACTCTGGGAAGATATAAGTGAGGGACATGAAGATGTGCAGTCACTGTGGGAGTCCACAGAAAATCTACTTCTAAACTAAATAGATAAGGCGGCAAATCATAATGAGGTCGTTATTATGGGGGATTTCAACTACCCTGATATAGACTGGGAAACTGAAACCTGTATATCTCATAAAGGAGACAGGTCTTTGGCAGTAACCAAAGACAATTACCTTTCCCAACTGGTTCAGGACCCGACTAGAGGGATGGCCATACTGGACTTATAAATTTAACCAATAGACCTGACAGAACAACAGATGTGCAGGTTGGGGGAAATAGTGACCATAAAATAATAACCTTCCAATTGTCATTAAAAAGAGCGTTTCTTCAGGGAGGATCAAAAATACCAAACTTCAAAAAAGCAAAATTTAGCCAATTAAGAGAGGCAATAGGCCTAACTAACTGGGACAAAGTCCTCAAAAATAAAAATACAGCCACAAAATGGGATATTTTTAAAAGCATCCTAATATCTAATTGTGAGGGGTACATACCTTATGGGAATAAAAGGGTCAGAAACAAGGAAAAAACAATGTGGATAAATAGAACTGTAAACAAAGCAATAAATGACAAAAAGAAAGCATTTAAATCACTATAACAGGAGGGTGGTGAGGAAGCATTGAAAAACTATAAAGAATAAAAATAGAATATGTAAAAGACAAATAAAAGCAGCCAAACTAGAGACTGAGAAATGAATCGCCAAAGAGAGTAAAACTAACTCTAAAATGTTCTTCAGTTATATAAATGGTAAAAAGTATAAACCTGAAGGTGTTGGCCCCTTACAGAGTAATGAGGGGGGAGTTGCAGAGAGCGATGAGGAGAAAGCAAAGCTATTAATTTTTTTTTCCCACTGTATTCACTGAGGAAAATAAACTGTCAGATGAAATGCAGAATATAAAAGTAAATTCCCCATTAAAAGTGCCCTGTCTGACCCAGGAAGAAGTACAGTCGTTTAAAATAGACAAATCGCCAGGACCAGATGGCATACACCCCTGTATCATAAAATAATTAAGTAATGTCATAGCCAGACCCTTATTTCTGATATTTAAGGACTCTATACTGACAGGGAGTGTTCCACAGGATTGGCGCATAGCAAATGTGGCGCCAATATTCAAAAAGGGTCCAAAAACAGAGCCTGGAAACTATAGGCCGGTAAGTTTAACATCTGTCGTGGGTAAACTGTTTGAGGGTTTTCTAAGAGATGCTATCTTGGAGTACCTCAATGAAAATAAGCAAATAACTCCATATCAGCATGGCTTCATGAGGGATCGGTCATGTCAAACTAATTTAATCAGCTTCTATGAGGAGGTAAGTTCTAGACTTGACCGCGGCGACTCAATGGATGTTGTATATCTGGACTTCTCCAAAGCATTTGACATTGTACCACATAAAAGGTTAGTATATAAAATGAAAATGCTTGGCCTGGGAGAAAATGTCTGTATGTGGTAAGTAACTGGCTCAGTGATAGAAAACAGAGGGTGGTTATTAACGGCACATACTCTGATTGGGTCACTGTCACTAGTGGGGTACCACAGGGGTCAGTATTGGGCCCTATTCTTTTCAATATGTTTATCATTGATCTTGTAGAAGGCTTGCACAGTAAAATATCAATTTTTGCAGATGACACTAAACTGTGTAAAGTAATTAACACAGAAGAGGACAGTACACTGCTACAGATGGATCTGGATAGACTGGAGGCTTGGGCAGAGAAGTGGCAGATGAGGTTTAACACTAACAAATGTAAGGTTATGCATATGGGAAGGAATAATGCAAGTCACCAGTACGTACTAAATGGTAAAACATTGAGTAACTCTGACAGGGAGAAGGACCTAGGAATTTTAGTAAACAGCAAACTAAGCTGCAGAAACCAGTGTCAGACAGCTGCTGCTAAGGCCAATAAGATAATGGGTTGCATCAAAAGAGGCATAGATGCCCATTATCAGAACATAGTCCTGCCATTTTACAGATCACTAGTGAGACCACACATGGAGTACTGTGTACAGTTCTGGGCTCCTGTGAACAAGGTAGACATAGCAGGGCTGGAGAGGGTTCAGAGGAGGGCAACTAAAGTAATAACTGGAATGGGTGGAATACAGTACCCAGAAAGATTATCAAAATTAGGGTTATTCACTTTAGAAAAAAGATGACTTAGGGGAGATCTAATAACTATGTATAAATATATCAGAGGTCAGTACAGAGATTTCTCCCATGAACTATTTATCCCCAGGACTGTGACGAGGGGACATCCTCTGCGTTTGGAGGAAAGAAGGTTTGTATACAAACATAGAAGATGATTCTTTACGGTAAGAGCAGTAAGACTATGGAACTCTCTGCCTGAGGAGGTGGTGATGGTAAATTCACTAATAGAGTTCAAGAGGGGCCTGGATGTATTTCTGGAGGGTAATAATATTACAGGTTATAGTTACTAGAGATGGGTCGTTGATCCAGGGAGTTATTCTGATTGCCTGATTGGAGTCAGGAAGGAATTTTTGCCCTAAAGTGGGGAAAATTGGCTTCTACCTCACAGGGTTTTTTGTCTTCCTCTGGATCAACTTGTAGGATAACAGGCTGAACTGCATGGACAGATGTCTTTTTTTGGCCTTATAAACTATGTTACTATGTTACTAAAGTTTTCCCCATCAATCTGCCATCAATACCCCATAATGAAAAAGTGAAAAACAACATTTTACAAATTTTGGCAAATTTATAACAAAAAAGTACAATTTTGCATGAATATAAATATTCCGATCCTTTGCTATGACACTTGAAGTTTAACTCCAGGGTTCCTCTCATTTCTCATGATCATGTTTGAGATGTTTCTTTACCTTGAATGGAGTCCATCTGTGGTAAATTCAGTTGATTGGACATGATTTGGAAAGACACAGCTCTGTCTATATAAGGTCTCACAGATGACTGTAAACCTCAAAGCAGGATTCTGTAAAGGCACAGATCTGGAGGAGAGTACAAATAATTCTGCTGTACTGAGTTCGCATGAGCACAGTGGCCTCCATAATTATTATATAGAAGATTTTTGGAACAACCAGGACTGTTCCTAGAGCTGGCCACCCCACCAAACTAAGTAATAGAGGGAGAAGGGCCAAGGTAAGAAATGTGACCAACCAATGGTCACTCTGGCTTGGATCCAAAGATCCTGTGTGCAGATGCAAAAAAACTTCCAGAAGGTCGGCAGCCGTCTCTTCCGGGTGTACTCTGACATCATCGGCGCAGACGCAGTGAGGTAGCCGGGAGCCCGGCGGTCAGCGGCACTCACTGCGCCTGCGCCAATTTTATTCCGCACGGCGCAGGCACGGGATTTGAAGCGCGGACAGGGCCGGCAGCAGATCGAGCGAGCTGCCTGGCCCTGTCAATCAAGAGAACGGAGGCGTGACAAGAGGTGGGCAAACGGCGATTACTAGGTGCAGGGTAACCGCCCCTTGCACCTAGTAAGCCTAATTAGCATAAAATAAAAGTGCATTTTTTACAAAAACGGGGGCACCAAAAGAAAAAAGAATACCAGATTGGGCATCAGGTGATATTTACACATTGCAAATGTCATCCTGTTTGATATGCCCAAATCTGGGGACAGAAACCCTTTAAGAGGATCTACAGAGAGAAATGACAGAAGATCACTAAATCCAGATGTGTAAACCTTGTGGCATCACACTGAAGAAGACTGTAATTGCTGTCATCTGAATACTTATGTTAATGCAAGATTTAGGTTTTTAGGTTTTTCAATAAATTAGTAAAGATTTCAAACATTCTGTTTCCATATTTCTCATTATGGAGAATTAAATGCAGAATGATTGGGATTTTTATTTTAGCACCAGTAGCAACATAACTAAAAGTACAGAAACTGAAACGGTCTGAAGACTTTCTAAATGCATTGTATAGATAGCATATGATCTACCATTCTCAATATGTGATGGTCACAGCTTATCTACTTTCCCTCCCTACACAATGACCTTTGCACAAATCATAGAGCACATCTAGAAAACTTCTAGTCAATGAACATCTCTTGTTCATTGTTCATGTGGTCCATGTGACTTTTATAAACCATATCTTTAAACGCTGTTACTAGCAGCTCATAATCATGCACAAAAAATAAAGAGACTAGAAAAAATAAAAGAAATATACAGTACACCCTTTAATGCTACACCATACAAAGATATTTTATATAACTGTCTAAGATACCACCAAAAGGTATGTGTCACAGTGTAGTTCATAGAACATTTCCTGTGAATGGTGGACAGTAGAGATGAGCGAGCATACTCGTCCGAGCTTGGTGCTCGTTCGAGTATTAGGGTACTCGTAAGTGCTCGCTGCTCGGACGAGTATATCGCCATACTCGAGGAAATGGCAACTTCCGCATCGTGCTTTTTTGGCGCCTATAAACACAGCCAATCACAAGCCAGGAGACTCTGCGGTACACCCAGCATCACGTGGGGCCCTTACATGTCGATAGCAGGGGTTGGCTGGCCTGATCAGGTGACCCTGGAATATACTAGTGACTGGCCGCGGTGCTCGGCTCAGATGCCGTCTGGATGTCGTTAGGGATAGAGCTGCTGCCTTTCAGGGACAGTGTTAGGGCCTGAATTTAGTTCTCTGTTAGGCAGGAATCACCCACAAAGAACCCAACAGCCCTTCTAAGGGCTAGAAGAAATTTTTTTTTTGTCTCCTGGCTTGGCTGGCTGGCTGGCACTAGTAGTGCAGCTATCGCCATATCTAACCCTGTTTTTTTATGTATTGTTCTATCTCAGTGATACAAATCCATTGCACACAGCAGTGTGGAAAATTAGTTTTTCAGTTGTTTTAGCTCAGTGATACAAATCCATTTTACTCAGCTGCGTGTAACCTTTCTGTGTGTCACAGTTCAGCACACTCGCTCCAATCCGTTTATACTGTCCAGGTGACGCTTTCTGTACGTCAGAGAATACAACGAAGTCATTTGCTACCAATAACATCTACAGCTTGATCCCAAAAACTCTCTGTGCGACATTTGTCTGGGTCGCAGTCTAAATAGCCACCGTTAACAGGGTGTCAGTCAGTTCTATGATAGTTCCTGCACGTCACGTTCCCAAAAAACAAAATTTAAAAAAATATATAAAAAACAAAATATAAAAAAAATAAGTTTTGTAGTTATTTTAGCTCAGTGATACAAATCCATTTTACTCAGCTGCGTGTAACTTTTCTGTGTGTCACAGTTCAGCACACTCGCTCCGATCCGTATATACTGTCCAGGTGACACTTTCTGTACGTCACAGAATACAACCAAGTCATTTGCTACCAATAATATCTACAGATTGATCCAGAAAACTCTGTGTGCGACATTTGTCTGGGTCGCAGTCTAAATAGCCACCGTTAACAGGGTGTCAGTCAGTTCTACCATAGTTCCTGCACGTCACCTTCCCAAAAAAACAAAATTTAAAAAAAAATATAAAAAACTAAATTTAAAAAAAATTAGTTTTTCAGTTGTTTTAGCTCAGTGATACAAATCCATTTTACTCAGCTGCGTGTAACCTTTCTGTGTGTCACAGTTCAGCACACTCGCTCCGATCCGTATATACTGTCCAGGTGACACTTTCTGTACGTCACAGAATACAACCAAGTCATTTGCTACCAATATCATCTACAGCTTGATCCAGAAAACTCTCTGGGTCGCAGTCTAAATAGCCACCGTTAACAGGGTGTCAGTCAGTTCTACGATAGTTTCTGCACGTCACGTTCCCAAAAAAACAAAATTTAAAAACAAATTAGTTTTTCAGTTGTTTTAGCTCAGTGATACAAATCCATTTTACTCAGCTGCGTGTAACCTTTCTGTGTGTTACAGTTCAGCACACTCGCTCCAATCTGTATAATCTGTCCAGGTGACACTTTCTGTACGTCACTTAATTCTACCAGACTGAACAAGTTTGTGGGTTTCAGTACACCAGGCCCGTTTAATTTTTTTTTTTGTATATATCATACACTTATATACAAAAAATGTTGAACGCCAGGGCTAAGGGTCGAGGACGAGGGCGTGGGCGTGGGCATTCAATTACTGCAGGGGGCAGAGGCCGTGGTCCTGGACAGGGTGAGACAGTACCTGCTGATGAGGGAGTAGGGGAATTCCGCAGAGCTACACTCCCTAGCTTCATGTCTCAACTTACAGGGACACGTGGTGGAGGACTGTTGAAACCACAACAGTGCGAACAGCTGATCTCGTGGATTGCGGACAATGCTTCAAGTAATTTGTCCACCAGTCAGTCTTCCACGCAGTCCACCCACGTTACCCAAGGGAGCACTCCTATGGCTCCTCCACCTCAACCTCCTATCCCCCAGTCTGCCCCCTCCCAGGAAAATTTGGAATGCGATCCGGCATACTCTCAGGAACTGTTTTCTGGACCCTTCCCAGAGTCACAAACCACTTCTCAGGTTGCTGCTGACCTCATTCCCGATGCCCAAGTTTTCCAACTGTCGCAGTCTGTGGGTGATGATGATGATGATGATGACAATGTTGACTTAGTGGAAGAAGTTTGTAAAGAGGTGTCGGACAATGAGGAGACACGGTTGTCAGACAGTGGTGAAGTTGTTGTTAGGGGAGGAATTCCGAGGGGGGAGCAGACTGAGGAATCGGAGGATGACGAGGTGACTGACCCGAGCTGGGTTGATATGCCGAGTGAAGACAGTGCTTCTGAGGCGGAGCCGAGTGCTGCACCAGAACAGGTTGTAAGAGGTTGTAAGCAGGGCCAGAGATGGTGCATCAGCAGCAACTGTTTCACGTAGCAAAGCTCGCGTGGCTAGGCCTAGATGTTCGCAAGTCTGGAGGTTCTTTAAAGAAAGTGAGGATGACCCACGGACTGTGGTGTGCAACCTGTGCCACACCAGGATCAGCAGGGGTGCCACCACTACTAGCCTAACCACCACCAGCATGCGCAGGCATATGAGTGCTAAACACCCCACTCAATGGAACCAAGGCCGTTCACCACCTCCTGCGGGTCACACCACTGCTCCTTCCCCTGTGTCACTCGCTGCCTCTGCTAGTCAACCCCCTGCGTCACTCGCTGCCTCTGCTAGTCAACCCCCTGCCCAGGACCCCGACACGAGCGCTTCCCGCCGGAAAACCACACCTTCGCCTCCACGATCCTCCACAGTGTCCACCAACGTGTCCCAGTGCAGTGTTCAGCTGTCTTTACAGCAGAAGCTGGAGCGCAAGAGGAAATACAGTTCCACCCACCCACATGCCCAAGCCCTCAACGTCCACATCTCCAAATTGCTTAGCCTGGAGATGCTGCCCTATAGGCTGGTAGAGACCGAGGTCTTTCGAAATCTCATGGCGGTGGCTGCCCCTCGGTATTCCGTCCCCAGCCGCCACTATTTTTCCCGATGTGCCGTCCCAGCCCTACACCAGCACGTGTCACAGAACATCATCCGTGCCCTGACCAACGCTGTTTCTGAGAAGGTCCACCTAACCACGGACACGTGGACAAGTGCTGCCGGGCAGGGACACTATATCTCACTGACGGCACATTGGGTTAACTTGGTGGAGGCTGTGACCGAGAATGACCCTGGGGCCGCTCATGTACTGCCCACACCGAGGATTGCGGGGCCTACTTCGGTCACGGTCTCTCAGACGTACTGTGCCTTCTCCTCCTCCTCCGACCCATCCTCCTCCTCCACCAAATTACCATCCGTGGGCACGGCGCCTTCAGTCGGTAGCTCTAGGCGCAGCAGCGCCGTGGGTAAGCGCCAGCACCGGGGCGCACCGCCCAAGAGGTGTTACAGGGCATCACGGCGCAGACCGATGTGTGGCTGGCACCGCTGAACCTCAAGCCAGGCATGGTTGTGTGTGACAACGGGCGTAACCTGGTGGCGGCTCTGCAACTCGGCAGACTGACACATGTGCCATGCCTGGCCCACGTGTTCAATCTAATAGTTCAGCGGTTCCTCAAGACATACCCCAATCTGTCTGATTTGCTCACCAAGGTGCGCCGCATCTGTGCGCATTTCCGCAAGTCGACTACAGATGCTGCCACTCTCAAGGCAGCGCAGAGCCACCTACAACTGCCCGCTCACCGACTGTTGTGCGACATGCCCACGAGATGGAATTCCACATTAAACATGTTATCCAGAGTTTACCAGCAGCGCAGAGCGATTGTAGACTGCCAGATGTCATCTTCCACCAGAACTGGTAGTCAGGTCTCTCAGATTCCTCAAGTCTACAATGAGGAGTGGACGTGGATGTCTGATATCTGCCAGGTGTTGAGCAACTTTGAGGAGTCAACACAGATGGTCAGCGGCGATGCCGCCATTATAAGCCTCACCATCCCGCTGCTTTGCCTGTTGAAAAACTCACTGCTCAGCATCAAGTCGGATGCTTTGCGCTTGTCACAAGAGACGGTGGAGGAAGATACGTCGCTTGATAGCCAGAGCACCCTCCGGTCTGTTTCTCAGCGTGTATCGGAGGAGGGGGATGAGGATGAGGAGGAAGAGGAGGAGAATGTCGGCGAGACAGTAGAGGGTACCAGTGCTCAGTCCTTAACTCTTGAGCGTGTATGGGCTGAAGAGGAGGACTTGGAGGAGGAGGAGGAGGAGGAAATGGAGAGTCAGGCCAGTATGGAGAGGGAATTCTTGCGTGTTGGGACTCATGTAAGGCTGCCTATCCCGTGACCCTCGCGTTAGAAGAATTTTTTCCAACACCGATTACTGGGTGTTCACTCTCCTGGACCCACGGTACAAGCAGAACCTTTCCACTCTCATCCCTGCAGAGGAAAGGAGTATGAGAGTGAATAGGTATCAACAGGCCCTGGTGCACAAGCTGAAACAATTCTTCCCATCTGACGCCGCTAGCGGCAGAGGGCATGGTTCTGTGGGCCAAGTAGCGGGGGAGAGGAGGCGAGCAGGCAGCTTGTCCAGTACTGGCAGGGGTACGTTCTCCAAGGCCTTTGCCACTTTTATGTCACCCCAGCAAGACACTGTCACCTGTCCCCAGTCTAGGCAGAGTAGGGGGAAGCTGTACAGAAAGATGGTGAGGGAGTACCTAGCTGACCATACCAACGTCCGTAGCGATCACTCTGCTCCATACAACTACTGGGTTTCAAAGCTGGACACGTGGCCTGAACTGGCGCTGTACGCCTTGGAGGTGCTGGCCTGCCCTGCCGCTAGCGTGCTGTCAGAGCGGGTATTCAGTGCAGCTGGTGGCGTCATCACCGATAAGCGTACACGCCTGTCAACTGACAGCGCTGACAGGCTGACGCTTATTAAAATGAACAAAGCCTGGATTTCACCGGAATTCAAATCTCCTCCGGGGGAAAGCAGCTAAAGATTTAAATAACTTATGTATCCGATTCCTCTTCTCTACTCCTCCTCCTACTCCTCCTCCTCCATATCGTCTTTGCCTAACGCTGACCCAAAAAACGCCATTTTTTAGAGGTCCAACTGGCACTCTTTTAGCACAATTTTTCAGGAGGGCCCCCTACAGACCCTCTATTCAAACAATTTTTCCAGAGGTCCACCTACAGGCCCTCTCTTCAAAAAATTTTTCAGGAGGGCCCCCTACAGGCCCTCTCTTCAAAAAATTTTTCCCGAGGTCCAGCTACAGGCCCTCTCTTCAAACAATTTTTCCGGAGGTCCACCTACAGGCCCTCTCTTCAAACAATTTTTCCGGAGTTCCACCTACAGGCCCTCTCTCCAAACAATTTTTCCGGAGGTCCACCTACAGGCCCTCTCTTCAAACAATTTTTCCGGAGGTCCACCTACAGGCCCTCTCTCCAATTCCAGTTTCCAGTTTTATTTGCGCAAACTGCATACATTTTTATTTTTGGGATAGGTGTGAAAAATAATATTACTTGCGAATCTATATTGCCCAACATTGGATACGGTAGCAAGTAGAAGACCAAACACATGCTGCCCACAGGGTTCCGCAAATTCCTGGTCCACTCGCGAATTCCTTGTCCACAATGTCAAGGAGGTCGAGGTTCTGTGGATGTGCAACAAGTCCTTCTGTACTGAAATCGCCAACAAAGTCTCCATCTAAGAAGCTACAGACCATTGTGGAGAGAGCGGCACAGCTCGCCATCAAAGTGACGAACCCCAACGCCAGACTGCTCAGAGAAGATAACGAATCAATATCTCTGTGGTTATTTTTGCTAAATAAAAGTTAAATAAACCCCCCAAAAAATTCATCTGTTCCTGTGCCTGATCCACCCAAGTTGAATCTGTCCCATCATGAGAAAGTCCCCCCCAAGGAGTCCCCACTGTAACTTGCTTCCCATACAATTACCTCACCCCCCCCGACACCTGTGTCTCGCCATTGTCCACCACCTCCTCAGACAACACTGGTAAATCCACACTGTCAGCACACGGAAACAGCAAAAGGTCTTGCGAATTGGGGCAGAGAATGTTCTGGGCTAGCACATCAGAGAAGGGGTGACTACGGGGTTCCAGGGAGTACGTGACCACATGCAATTTCCATCTAAAAAGTCATGCCACACTTGATCAATCTCATAATTTACGACTGTACCAGTTGATGCTGAATTTTTAAGTTGGGGTCCTGTGTCGTCATTCTAACTCCATCCGGCTGTTTTCACCACCACACACGCTAGCCCAGGGGGCACTCCTCTGGCTCTTCCAGCGAAACCTCCTTCCCCCCAGCCTGCCCCCCCCCCCACCTACAGGCCCTCTCTCCAAACAATTTACGTCTTTGTCCTATCTTTCTCTCTCTCCAAACCATTTTTACGGATAGCTGCTATATACGGTTTTAAACTGAGTAGTATACAGTCATGGCCATAAGTTTTGAGAATGATACAAATATTAATTTTTACAAAGTCTACTGCTTCAGTTTTTATAATGGCAATTTGCATATACTCCAGAATGTTATAAAGAGTGATCAGCTTAACAGCAATTACTTGCAAAGTCAATATTTGCCTAGAAAATGAACTTTATCCCCCAAAACACATTTCAACATCATTGCAGCCCTGCCTTAAAAGGACCAGCTAACATCATTTCAGTGATTGCTCCATTAACACAGGTGTGGGTGTTGATGAGGACAGGGCTGGAGATCAATCTGTCATGAATAAGTAAGAATGACACCACTGGACACTTTAAAAGGAGGCTGGTGTTTGGCATCATTGTTTCTCTTCTGTTAACCATGGTTATCTCTAAAGAAACACGTGCAGTCATCATTGCACTGCACAAAAATGGCCTAACAGGGAAGAGTATCGCAGCTAGAAAGATTGCATCTCGGTCAACAATCTATTGCATCATCAAGAACTTCAAGGAGAGAGGTTCCATTGTTGCCAAAAAGGCTCCAGGGCACCCAAGAAAGACCAGCAAGCGCCAGGACCGTCTCTTAAAAGTGTTTCAGCTGCGGGATCGGGCTACCAGCAGTGCAGAGCTTGCTCAGAAATGGCAGCAGGCAGGTGTGAGTGCATCTGCACGCACTGTGAGGTGGAGACTCTTGGAGCAAGGCCTGGTCTCAAGGAGGGCAGCAAGGAAGCCACTTCTCTCCAGAAAAAACATCAGGGACAGACTGATATTCTGCAAAAGGTACAGGGAGTGGACTGCTGAGGACTGGGGTAAAGTCATTTTCTCTGATGAATCCCCTTTTCGATTGTTTGGGACATCTGGAAAACAGCTTATTCGGAGAAGACGAGGTGAGCGCTACCACCAGTCTTGTCTCATGCCAACTGTAAAGCATCCTGAAACCATTCATGTGTGGGGTTGCTTCTCAGCCAAGGGAATCGGCTCTCTCACAGTCTTGCCTAAAAACACAGCCATGAATAAAGAATGCTACCAGAATGTCCTCCGAGAGCAACTTCTCCCAACCGTCCAAGAGCAGTTTGGCGATCAACAATGCCTTTTCCAGCATGATGGAGCACCTAGCCATAAAGCAAAGGTGATAACTAAATGGCTCAGGGAACAAAACACAGAGATTTTGGGTCCATGGCCTGGAAACTCCCCAGATCTTAATCCCATTGAGAACTTGTGGTCAATCATCAAGAGACGGGTGGACAAACAAAAACCTACAAATTCTGACAAAATGCAAGCATTGATTGTGCAAGAATGGACTGCTATCAGTCAGGATTTGGTCCAGAAGTTGATTGAGAGCATGCCAGGGAGAATTGCAGAGGTCCTGAAGAAGAAGGGTCAACACTGCAAATATTGACTTGCTGCATTAACTCATTCTAACTGTCAATATAAGCTTTTGTTACTCATAATATGATTGCAATTATATTTCTGTATGTGATAAAAACATCTGACAAACACACATAAAAACCAGAGGGCAGCAGATCATGTGAAAATATTTGTGTCATTCTCAAAACTTTTGGCCATGACTGTACATACCACACTTGATCAATCTCATAATTTACGACTGTACCGGTTGATGCTAAATTTTTAAGTTGGGGTCCTGCGTCGTCATTCTAAATCCATCCGGCTGTTATCACCACCACACACGCTAGCCCAGGGGGCACTCCTCTGGCTCTTCCAGCGAAACCTCCTTCCCCCCACCTACAGGCCCTCTCTCCAAACTATTTACCCGGATTGGGGACGTATTAGATATTGTACTGATGTTTTTTGTTTTTCTTCTTTTAATTGCCTCCTGACCTGTGATAGGCAGAGCATGGACACGTCCCCTTAGCTGCAGTGGGAAAGATACTCCCCTGGCCAGAGCAAGCTCTTTTTCCGTTTTCCGTGGTGGAAAAATCCATGAACTATAAGGTCCCAAGATAGAGGACATATACGGTATTAAACTGAGAAGAATCGATACCATACAGGTTAAAGCAACAGTTTTCCCAAATCCATTCTGGCTGTTGTCACCACCACACACACTAGTCCAGGGGGCACTCCTCTGGCTCTTCCAGCGAAACCTCCTTCCCCCCCACCTACAGGCCCTCTCTCCAAACAATTTACCCGGGTAGGGGACGTATTAGATATTGTACTGATTTTTTAATTGCCTCCTGCGATAGACGGGAATGGAACCGGGGTCAACTGCTTGGGAAGCAGCTATGCTCACCACTTTACCACCAACAGCCACAGCAACTGATCAGAACAGATACTAAACTTGATGTCAGCTGCAGTGCCAGCATGAGCAGTGGTGTCACCTGCAGGCGGTGATGGACCTTCGTTGCACCTATTTTGGTGCTTCCCTAACATGTGATGGGTATTTGCCTGGCTTTTCTTGGTCAAGATGAGCACAATTGCCATGAGGGTAACCACCAGGCTGTTGCCTGAGAATTTGGGGTAATGGTGGGATTAGGCAGCCTCAGAGGCATCCATGCATGCTGCCCCTGCTGTTTCCTGTCCATTTCCGTGGTGTTTCCATCATTTTCTGAGGTTTCCAGGTTTTCACCCAGCCTTCCCTAGGCAGAGCCTTGGTCCCCTGCAAAAATGCTCGAGTCTCCCATTGACTTCAATGGGGTTCGTTATTCGAAACGAGCACCCGAGCATCGGGAAAGGTTCGACTCGAATAACGAGCACCCAAGCATTTTAGTGCTCGCTCATCTCTAGTGGACAGACATTTTAATAACCCTGTAAGCTGCATGCCTGGGAGCTTAGTCTGTCTCCAGGAATGCTGTGTGCAGGGTGTGTTGGTTACTCTACGCTGACTTGTGTCTATGTCTCGGTTTGCCTATGAATGCCGTGCTCCCTGTATCCTGATCCACAAGGGGTTCCAGGCAATTTGGCTTTCTCTGTGATCTTGAATCTTGGTCCAGTGTCTGAACAGTGTCCTATGATTGTATGTCTGTTTCGTTTCCTGTTCTGCTAGTTTATCTGCACAAGCATCTCTGTTTCCCTGCAGGTTGACTATGAAGTGTACTGGGACCATTCCAGGAGGTAGCGGTCCAGTTGCTCCCCTGCGACAAAGACCAGATCCCTGTATAAGGGGTTAACGGGTGAAAACCATGGGAGCACCAGAATTATGCCCTTAGGGTTTGACCCAAATTCAAACCGTTCACTTGGCAGAGTGGGTCCACTTGTGCCATTGTTCTCTACCTTTATGTCCAGGTTTATTCTGATTCTGTTTGTGTCTGGTATATTTGTTTAATGAAGCGTTCATTTTGGCTTTCTTTGGGTCTGTTTGTCTTGGCTGCAAACTCTTGGGATATGTTCTGGGGGTCTGCTAACACCTGAACATGACAGTATGCAGCCAGTTGTATAAAGGCTCTTTTCTGTTCCAGTATGACTGGGCCCCTGAGCACAAAGTAGGGCCTATAAAGACACCATCTGACAAGTTTAGTGTGGATGAACCCATCAAAGACATTTGGGACAAATTGAAACACTGATTGAAAATGAAACCTTCTAATCCAACGTGAGTGCCTAATCTCAAAACTACAAATGAGAGCTGGCTCTTTAGATGAAAATATCTTGTTAATGAGAAAGGTCAGAGAAGAATGGTTGGACTGCGTCAAGTCACAGAAAGGTGACAGTCACGGATGGAAAGTGATGTACATTGAACAATAAGACATTTTTATTGCTAGTGGGCATCCACGTATGCATCTAAACTGCTGCAAAATTTGCAAAGTCCTCAAGTACTCAGGATAAATGTCTAATCTCCAGTGCAATGTTGCCCTCTAGTGGCCGTGCTTGTCATTTTATACTTGGATATCTTCCTTTCATTTTACATAGGGCTCATTTGTGCAGAAATATCGTATCTACTAAAAGTTGAATATATCCCAGCAGGACGTCACAGCAATCCTCTAGGCCCTCTCCCAAAAATGAAAAACAAGTCCATGGGTATAGGAGTTATTCTGCTAAAATCTTATCATTTTCAGTTTGCATCTATCTTTACAAATATGGGAAATATAACTTGATGCTGGTCCTTCACTATACGATAAATGTATTAACACGCCGTTTGATGATTCACACCCGCTATTGATTAAGGGCCAGTAATACAATTTCAATTTACTCTGAGCAAAATGTCACTGCTTTTTAAAGAACAGACGCAGTGGTGACATTAAGCACTGCAGACATCATTCAATCTGCTGAAGTCACAGTTAAAGATCATTTCATCCGAACATAAAAAGCAATAATCAGATATAACAGAACTGACTTGTCATTAAAGTGTTCCCTTTGTGCCTTGTGATAAGTCAGCGGATTCTGCTGAATAAAGGTCCCAAGGTTTAGACCCTCTGTGTTCACACCTACCCTAAGAATAGACCATCACAGTTAAAGTCTATTGAAAGCCCTGTAAGATTATATCTTGTTTTACCTATAGTTTTATGAGGAACCAGAGATCAATGTGTAAAATGACAAGAATCCTCTGGTGGCCCCAGATTCTGATACAAAGGTCTTGGAGAAAAAACAAACATTTGGAGCTGCTATTGCCACTTGCTACTAGGGTCTATTTCTTGAAAAACCTTTAGATCAGGAATTACAACCCACAAGCCGCAGCCCGCATACGGCCCACAGAGCCACAGTTTGCGGTCCCTGTCCTGCTGGACTGAAACACAGCTGATTGTGTGATCAGCCTTGTTCCTGACTTAGAGGCACTGTAGCAAGAGCAGGTCAAGTCCCCCACTGTCAGCCAGAGACCTGAGGAGAAGGCAGAAGCGGTTTATTACCTCTTCCGCCATGCAATTTCTACTATTGGAGCCAGCGATCATGTGGGTGTCTCGGGGGCAAAGCACAGCAAAGCTGCAGGGTCTTAGCGTACCCTGATGAGCTGTGCTATGTACAAAGCACTCACAGGGGCTGCTTCTTTAAATGCCCCAGTTACAGTGGAAATAGGGCAAAATACAAAATAAAAGTGTCATTGTCCCCTAGGGGTCTTTCAATTTACATCTTGGTGGACATATATTTGGCAAAATATATTAAAAATAATATGAGAAAAAAATAAATACAAATAAAAGATAAAAATTAAAATGCCCTCGCCAATCAAAACCATTGTCACTATTATCCCATTAACTTGAAACTGTACATATTATATATCAAAATGACTGACACAAAATAGACAATTCATTTTAATAATCAGTTTGAATATTCAAAGGTGTTCCCCATGAATTAAGAAAATAAAATTACTGAAAATATGTAAATATTACTTTATTATAAATAGATTCCCATTCCCAATACCTTTCATTAGTTATAACGACTTGTTTTGGCTGGGGAGCAATCATCAGGGGAAATTAAATGGCCGGCATCCTATTAGTACACACAAAACATATCACATAAAAGGACAAGTTACATCACAAAACTGAGGTAAAGAGCTGCCTCATCCTCCTCTCTGCTCTGCTTGTCAGGGATTATGACCCTGAATACAGGTGATAAAATGAATCTCTGTAGGAATGGAGTTCATGAGGAGCCCTGAAGTACAGAGCGGATGGACAGGACAGACTGTGGTAATGTGGGGCTGTGGTAATGCAGGCTGCATTCAAGAGATGCTGCTCATCAGCCACATCCCCACCTCCTCTCCAGGGTTGCCAACTTTCTTTTCAAATTTTTCTGGACAACTGAACCAAAATTTAAGGATGGCCCAAAATTTTTACAGACATACACCCCACCCCCTTTTTAGAGGATACACCCCCCTCCACGCCCAAGAATAAAGAGGATTGTTTAGTAGTTAAAAATAAAATATGGCATATGGAAACGAAATCAACAATTTTTAGCAGTTACATCCCTGAGTGCTTTGTTTATATGGCTGCAGTGATGATGCCTGTGACACGCTGGACTTTCTGGCATCATTTCTGCGGCCATGTAAACAAAGACTGACAGGGATGTAATGGGCAAGTGTGCACATCTGTCACAATGTTGGTGATGTGCACACTGATGTGCAGGTGTATGGCATGTGACCACTGCAGCCATTAGATCACTGATTGGAGATTGGCTGCAGCAGTAACATACCATATACCGGCAAGTCCTTGCTGCAGTTTAACAGACCAGAGCTGCATAAAATGGATCTGAGGACATAGGACATATTTGGATGGACAATACATTACAAGATGATATAGCACCACATGCCTCTTAAATTCAGTGACGTCTCCCTGATGTAGATCTTCTCTTTTCTCATCTTCTTTATTTGGCCCACACCGCCATGACACTTCTTTCAGCCCCATCTTCTCTCTGGAGAGTTTGACACAAAGACACCTCAGATTACCCACTTTTCTGTTATCCTGCTGCTACCTAAAATACTGTGCCCACTGTGCTCCCCAATGTCCCCAAATACTATACTGTAGATATAACAGTGCCATATAGGTAGGACCCCATATAGTTACAGTGCTCCCCAAAGTCCCACTAATACTAATAATTCTCTCCCAGAGTGCCCTCATTAGTAATAGTGCCCCAATAGTGATAATGCTCCACGAGTAGCCCTTTTCGCAGTGGTGCCCCCCATATTGTACTAATAATAGTAACACCCCAATAGTACCCCTGGTAGTAGAAATAATTCCCCATAATAGAAATCATTTTTCCCATAATGCCTCCAGTAGTGCTCCCAGAAATTATAAGGACCCGTTGTAATGGTCCCAGTAATTATAATACCCCTTATAGTGCCCCCAGTAGCTTAAACAGTCCACTCTAGTGCCCACAGTAGCTTAAACGGTCCCCTCTAGTACCTCCAGTAGTTTAGGTAGCCTCCTATAGTACCCCCAGTAGTTTAGATAGCTCCATGTAGTGCCCCAGTAGTTTAGATAGCCCCCTGTAGTTCAGATAGTCCCTGTAGTGCCAAGGTAGTTTAGATATCCCCTTGTAGTTCAGATAACCCCCATAGTAACCCCAGTTCTTTCACTGTTAGCTTATTCTTTACTTTGGACGCCTACATTTGTACTTGTGATCAAACTGTGAGCCTTTTGTCTAAGGTAGGTCCACACTCATGTATGTAGAGGATCCATGTTGTATACAGAGATATCTATGTGACATATACATGTATGTAGAGGATTCATGTTGTATACAGAGGTATCTATGTGATGATGTATACGTGTATGTAGAGGATGCATGTTGTATACAGAGGTATCTATGTGATGAGGTATACGTATATGTAGAGGATGCATGTTGTATACAGAGGTTTCTATGTGATGACATCACATAGATACCTCTGTATACAACACGCATCCTCTACATACATGTATACATCATCACATAGATACCTCTGTATACAACATGAATCCTCTACATACATGTATACAGCACAGTGATATACAGATGTACCGGCCCGGGGTCTCTCCTCACTTTCCCCGCTGGTCACTCACCCGGTCGGGCTCCTCCATTGCCGCTGTGTGTTGTAGGCCTGGCTGCTGTGTCTCGCAGCACAGCCAGTGTCCGGGCGCCATGTGAGCGCTGGTGACTGCAGCATTTCCCGGCGTCTCCTGGATACTGGCTGCGATATAATCAACGGAGGGGGAGGGGATTCCTGTCACAGGGACCTACAGGAAGCCGGGAACTAGTGCAGCGCCACCTGCCTCATATGTGCGTTCCCCGGGCTGTAGCAGGACAGGAGGACTGCGGTCAGGTTGTCACTTGCCAACTGTCCGTAGATTCACGGACAGGCTTTTTTTCTGCCGGACACTACGGACGGCAGAAAAAAACACCCTGTTTTTACGGACTGTCCGTGATTCTACGGATGGTTGGCAACCCTGCTCCTCTCTCTAATTCATGTCTCCTTATGGACTCCATTCCTACAGACAGTGGTGTACCGCTAATAGAGGAAGACCACTCAGCTGCCATGGGGCCCGTGAGGAAAGGGGCCCGGCCATGTATGGAAGGCTCCGCCCACTAATTATGCTAAATCAATGTAGCTGCTTCTAACCTGAGTCCATATGTGAGGTTTGGGCTCTGCTTACTGGCTTTCAGTAGTCCCTGTGCTTGGCTCCAGAGGGGGAGGGCTGGGCCCAGGCTGGCTCCCCTCCCCCTTACACAGCTCACATCCGGCCCACAGTAACTGTCCTCACTCCTAACATAGCGTATGTCCGGTGCTTGCTGATTTACCAATCAGCATTTAGCAATGCAGGTGCTCTGCTGAGTGACTAGCCTCGCAGTGCCAGCAAGGAAATGTATGATGACACAAGACTGTTGCTGGCTAGCCCTTCTGTGAACTGACCTGACTGCTGTGATCAGCAGCATCCTCCAGGCTCCAGACAAAGGTCAGTCACCTGCAGTGTGTGTGAAGATTGTCCATGTCTGCCTCTCTGTGACCAGCAAGAGACAGTACACACAGTAAGTAAGCAGCACTGTGCACTGCTGTTTCTTTCAAATAAAAAGTTTGAGTTGGGCCCAGGAGCACTGTGTATCCACACTATAAGCAGCAGCAGGGCAGAAAGTGCAAGGTATAATTCATAATGGGGCTGTAGAAGCATTGGTACTGTTCATAAGGAGGGTAATGGTGGCACTGGTATTGTTCATAAGGGGGTCTTTGGTTGCACTGGGACAGTTTACAAAGGGGGGCTATTGTGGCACTGGTACAGTTCATAAGTGGGGCTATGGTAGCACTGGTACAGTTCAAATGGAGAGCTATGGTGGCAGTGGTATGGTTCGGGCAATGGTGGCCCTGGTATGGTTCATAAGGGAGTTTATGGTGGCAATGGTATGGTTCAAAAGGGGGGCTTTGGTGGCACTGGTACAGTTTATAAGTGGGGGGGGTGAGCTATAGGGGCACACATAGTAGCAGAGCAAACAACAGGCATAGTTCATAAGGATGACTGCTAGCGCTGTAAGATTAAAGTCTACCTAACCTTTAAAGTTTACCTAACGTGCTTTAGATTACATACTTCCATTGTCACGCTCTGGTGTGGAAGGTATAGCCACACCAAGCGTAAGAGGGAAGGGAAAAGGACCAAACAAGGGAAACGGTCACCTCCTGCAGGAATCCCTGAAACTAGGTCCTGACTGACTACCAGTACTAACAGGTCTTAGTGGTAGGAAAGTTCATACACAGGAACCTAACAACACCTGACCCTAGAGAACCCTGCCACTAGTGACAGAGGAAGGAGTCAACCCATTCCTCCAAAAGGACAGGACAGGAGACTCCAGAAGGCAAAACCACAACAGGGAAAAGTAGGATAAACACAATAGGGAAAATGACACTTATCTTAATTCAGATATTGCAGCAACCGGATCTCAGCCGAGAACCACACCACACACAACAATGTCAGCAGAAAGTATAAACCGCAAGGGAAACTGGGAGAAGAAGATAAATAGGGGAAAGACAATCACCACACCCGCAACAGCTGAGGGGAAGGGGTGTGGTAAACAGCAACCAAACCAAGAGGAAAACATGTCAAATTATGTCACTTTTGAAAGTCTAGCCGATCGCCTGCAACCTGATGCAGGCACGTTCGTGACATCCATACAGCACTGTGGACTGAAGTACAGATTCCCCTGCAGCCATACTGAGTGCTGTACAGACTGACGCATTGCTCTCCTGCCTATACCAGAGTACCCTGCTAAAGCCTGGCATACATGGGCACAGGCAGGAGGCAATGTCTTATGTGAGCTGCCTTACTGCACTTGCTCTGCTAATAGTTGCTATTCTATGCCGCTACATGTATTTTCTTGTTTATCCCTGTTTAATTAGGTTATTTATGTTAGATTTAATTTCTTTGTTTCTGGGTGAAAAGGGGTCGTGGCCAGGGAGCAGCCAATGTAGGTAGTGGGAGGAGCCATATGTGGTAGTGGGAGGGGCTATAAACAGGGCATAGGAGCCCAATTCAGATTTTTACTATGGGGCCCAATGACGTCTATGTACGCCCCTGCCTACAGAGATTTATTTTATCAGCTATATTCAGGATCATAATCCCTGACAAGTAGAGCAAAGAGCAGGTTGATACAGCTCTTTAGCTTAGATTTCTAAAGTAACTTGTCCTGTGTGATTCTTACAGGTTTTGTGTGTACTAATAGAACGGCGGCAATTTCATTTCTCATAATCATTGCTCCCCAGACAAAACAAGTCATTATAACTAACAAACTTATTTCCCCAAATAAAACTAAAAAAGTTTAACAGAAATATATTTAAAAGCCCTATGTATGTCTATGTATCACATAAAAAAGTCACAAAAATTATTTTGGTAGTTCAACAAATAAAAAATTTACAACTGATAAACTGCCACATCTCCTTAGTCACAGAAGTGCCTGGTCATTAATGGGTATCCGATAAATAATATTGATGACCTATCCTCAGATTGCTGGGGGTCCGAATAATCTGTTAGAAAAGGTCGGGAGCTCTGTGGTCTCTTCCTAGGCCATGTGACATCACTATATATTGGTTACACGGCCTAATTGCAGCTCAGCTCCATGGAAGTGTTTATATAATGTACCACGCTGTGCTTGGTTAGTTGCCAGCAGCTGGCCGCGCTCACCAGAGCTCCAATGAGCATGACAGCTCCCTGGAACAGCTGTTCGGTGGGGGTTTTGGCAATCAGACCACCGGTGATGTGGTAATGATGTGAGGAAAGGTCATTATTATCATTCCCTGGATAACCCTTTTAAGGTCTGTAAAGTAATTATTGGTTACTGCAGGGCACCTGTCACACAGATATAACCTACAACTGGAGCACAGGAGGCAGTAATAACCAGTGAACACTGTCCTCTGCAGTGAACGAAAAGGCAGGATGGAAGGAAATGTCCCTCTATTACACTGCACGGGTCAATTACTGGGAGCAAGTGTTCATAAGAACATTCCTGATAATTGACCTTTATAATCCTGCCTCTGGTCATTTTACGGCAGATTTACATCTTTTATCAGAATGAAAGATGTACGATTGTCGTCAGCAGCACATCTTTGTGTTTAACAACTTTTAATAAATGAGGCAGTGGAAAAAATGGCCCAAGGGTCATTAAAAGGGATTTAGGCGGAAACCCTTCTGTCCTGTGCGGGGGGCCTGGTTTGATCCTTGCTATAGGGTCCTTACTTCTCTATGTATGCCACTGCCTGTATGCCACTGCTGATCTGATCTGATCTGATTGGTGGGAGTCCAACTCCCGGGACCCTTGCTTACCGATCACCTGTTTGAGAAGGCACCAGTACTCCTGTGAGCACCATTGCCTTCTCTGTGCTCACCAACCACAATGCTGTACATTGTATAGCCACTGTGCTTAGTATCACAACTCAGCCCCTTTCACTTCTATGGGGCTGACCTGCGCCTAGGCCTCGTGAACGATGAATGTATTGTCACTGGCCTAAGAAAAGAAGGCTGTGGCTAGAGATGAGCGAATCTATTCGCCGATTCGTTGATTTGTATCGAATCTTGGAAATTTTTAGCTGCGAAGCGGATCAGAATATTAGGTGATTCACTTCGGCTTTGTACGCATTTGCTACGTAGTTTGTCCTATAAATTATACACTATTGCTACGTATAAGTTACTGTTGTGTACGAATTCAATTCATTAGCGAAATTTTACTGTTAGTTCGTTTATCGTGTGCAAGAGCCCGGTAAGAAAGTGGTTACCTGACCTAGTGGGCAGGGCTTGCTCTGATTGGCTCAGGCTCTGTAAGCCAGTGACCCATCACTTCTGCTGCAACTGCTGAGCTGAGCAGAAGCACTGTGTGTGAAGTTCTGAGACTCTGAGACCTGTTTTGTGAAAATTGGGGTGTAATTGCTCTGGGAATCCATATTACACATATCAGGGATACTGCAGGGCAAGTGCAGGGACAGTTCATGGCTAGTAATTAATCAGGCAGGGAGAGAGAGACAGGGAGAGATAGGGATAGACAGGGACAAAGACCAGCTGCAGGGCCACAGAGTCAATTGAAAAATGTCTGGAATGGATAAGCAAAAGGGGTCCAGTTCCAGCCAGACCACGAGCTCTAAAAAAAAGGAGAAGGTGGCACAGGGCAGAAGTGCCAAAGGACCTGTAGGCGGAGCATCTACTAGTAGTATTCGCAAAACTTGGCCATTATTCCACCAGGCTAACCCACCAAGGCGCAAAATTGTAGTGGAGGAGAAAGTGCATTCCTCCTGCTCCACCATTCCTCTCCAGCAAAGCCCGTCATTTTCGTACGCACTTTGTACGCTTATGCGTACGTGTTCAAAGAGGTTGCGTAACTTTTTTACCTGAACATTCGTTATTAGTGCGCGAATGTTCGCTAAAAGCCATATAATTATGTATACCTTTTACGCAAATTCAACTAATCTATTTGTTGAATATACAAATCTTAAAAAAGTTCGGCGAATGTTCGACGAATAAAATTTTGCATGATTTGCGCATCTCTAGCTGTGGCACTCACAGGCACGCCAGTGCCTTCACCAACAGCTGCTCTGTGGGGACCTCGGTGTCAGACCTTCACCGATCAGATACTGATAACCTATCTTGAGGATAGGTCATGAGTAGTAAAATCTTGGTAAACCCCTTTAATGAATGTGTTCATCAGTGGAAGCATGTAAGTGTGGACCAACATGTTGCTGAGCAATTGTATTATCTCAGTCATATGATACATGGGAAGATGCAATACTTTCTGATTAGTTGACTTAAGGTCCTGTACCAGGGTTGCCAACCGTCTAGAAATTTTTGGACAGTCTGTAAAAATAGTTAACTTTTTTCCTCTGTCCGTGATAAAAAATAGATCTGTCCGTGAATTTTTTTGAGGCAGGTAGCACTTGACTAGATTATATGGGTGGTAATTATCATCATTTCACAGCTCACAGTAAATGCTGGTAATGAGTTCTGATCAGTATATTGAGCTACAGACATGTATTATTTATAATCTTTATCATTCATTACGGCTTTCCAATTTGTCCGTAAAAAATGTTATCAGTCCATGATTTTGAGAAAAGTTGTCCAGAAAAAAGAAAAAATCTGGTTGGCAACCCTGGCCTGTACTGAGATTCGGTCTGAATTGGCTGAGCCCTGGCAGGTCATTGAGTTTTTGTTAGAGGTTCATGGCTAAGATTGTAAATACAAGTAGGGTGCATACTATGTGCTCACTGGGGCACACTTCTCAAGCTCATCTGTCTTTTGGTGTAAAATTAGACTTGCATATTTCATTTGGCTGTCTTTCTTTTGCCGATTATCTATTAAAAGTCGCACAGCAGTTGATGAATTAGACTAGGCTTATTTTTATAAGTCTGACCTCTGGTGGTTCTTTTTCAGTTCATAAAGTTCATATTCACTTAGACTGGTCTAATTTTTTTGCGGTGAAAAAAAGTCACATCTGTGTGGACAAAAAGTCACATGACTCCCGGAAAGTGCAACCTTTAATGCAAAAAAAGTCATACTTCACTACTCAAAACAGAGGAAGAAAAGTATGCCAGCTCTGGGGGGGAGTAGAAATTAGACTGTCTTTGCGAAAAATTAAGGAGCAAAGAAGGTGCACTTAAATAGGTCGGAAAAAAGCCACAGAAGTTAGAAAAATTCTGAATTAGTCTAAAAAACAAGAAAGGCAAATGAGAAGTAAAAGCTTCCAAAACAGGTGCACTTTCAGTAGTTAATGTGAGTAAAAAAATAAGACTGTCTAAAACAGCATTTTTTAGACTATAAACAGAAGAAAACACTTTAGTAAATGTGTCCCCGTGAGTGTTTGTGTTAGACAGGACACGGGAGAGTGAGCTGGTGGCTGCAGCTGGAGACAAGTCCTGTGTTATTACTGTGGGAACTAGTGGAAGAAGGGTAGAACCTCTGGAAGTTGTTGGGGCAATAGATGCTGCACAGGTATTGGAGCCAGAGCTGGAGGTAAAGAGAACCCCTTGTCTGTATATCCAATGAAAGAGACAGATCAGAGACAGAGACCACCCTGTAAGCAATATTGTGTGAAAGACGGTGTGCACAGTGGTTGGGAAGTGAGATACTTCATAAATGGACTGTGTTGCGAGCAGAGAAGTGAGACATCACAACATGATACTGTATGTTTCATCAAGCAGAGATATCGTGATAGTGCAACCTTGGGGTGCACGCTAGAGACTGTGCTTCTGTGATGTGGAGAGAAATGCATGGTAATAAGTGCAAATAAGGCAATCTACCAGGGGCGTAGCTAGAACTGACTGGGCCCCACAGCAAAGTTTTGTATGGGGCCACCCTTCCATGACTATCCTGGCCATCGTATATGTGCATATGTAAGGGAGAGTTCAGAGTGTAGGGGCGCACACAGTGCAGCATGGGGGGCACAGTACAGGGCAGGGGGCAAAATACAGCATAGGGGGTACAGTACAGGGCAGAGGCACACATAGTATAGGGCGGGCGGACGCACAGTGCAGCATAAAGAGGCACAATGCAGCATAGGGGGCACAGTACAAGGCAGGGGGCACCGTACAAGGCAGGGGCATGGTACAGCATAGCGGGTGCAGTACAGAGCAGAAGGCAAAATACATCATAGGGGGTACAGTACAGGGGACACACACAGTGTAGCATAGGGGACACAGTACAGGGCAGGGGGCAGAATACAGCATAGGGGGTACAGCACAGGGCAGGGGACACACATAGTGCAGCATAGGGGACGCAGTACAGGGCAGGGGGCAGAATAAAGCATAGGGGACACAGTACAGGGCAGGGGGAACACATAGTGCAGCATAGGGGGTACAGTACAGGGCAGGGGGCACAAACTTACCACTGTTGGTCAGGCTGGCAGTGAGTCTGAAGGTCGGCTGTATTGGCTGGCTGACAGGCTGCAGCACTGCTCAGATGGCAGCGCTGCTCTGGGTTGCTCCTGCTTCTTGGACGTCTGTGCTGCCAGAGCAGGAGGTCAGCTGGCACTACAAGGGAGGTGGGTGGGCAGGCAGGATTGCTGAGTAGGTCACATGCAGGGTCCACATGGTGCTTCTGGGAGTCTGGGAGCCGGCACTGTTTGTGACTAAAGTATTATTTGAAACAATTGGTGGAGCAGCAGCTTCCTCTCACTGCTCCTCCACCAATCAGATTACACAGTGCAGCAGCGCAGAGGAGAGGTAGGAGAATCCCTCTCTCCCCTCTCCTCTTGTTTCAAAGCGCAATTTTACGATCCCCCTGCCCCACCCCACCAGACTGGGAGAGACACAAAATGTAAAATAAAATAAATGAAAACAAATTAAATTATTAGAAATATTGCCCTGATTAGCCACATCCCTGCTACTGCTCCTCGGGCTTCGAAGCAGTCGCTTCCCCTGCTTTCCCTATCGCTACGCCATTGCAATCTACATTGTTGGCACTCTAAATGCCAGAGTGAGAGGCGAATAATTGAGCGCAAGCCAAAGAGAGAATAAGGTGTTACTTCTTGAAGAGACAGTAACATATTTTTTGCAATTTAAAGAGATAGTTTACCAATTTATCTTATAACCTGTGTGCCCTTATTGAGAGACAGTAAGCACTAAGGGGGGAATTTATCATTAGGAGAATATTTGAAGTCAGTTTTGCTTGAGTCTGCATTGGAGTACTTTGTAGGTTGTTTGATAAATTTGGCTTGTTCTTAAACCTAACACTTTTGTCTAGAGAAGCTCCTCCACTTTTCCTACTCCACCCTCCTCCTGGAGTGAGATTGTGACTTATTTGCGACTTTTTAAACAAGTCTCAATGATAAATCTGGAGTACAGCTCATTAACATAGCTAACCACACCCACTTTTCCACCCATATTACAAAACTGGAGTGAGTGGTGTACACATGCAAAAAGTCGCAAAATTTTGCGCAAGCGAGTGTAAAAAGTCGCAAATTTTTGCTCAATCGCAAAGTCGCAAAAGCCCTATTTTGTGACTTTTTCATGCCAGAATTCTGGCATAAATCTTTTTTTTGTGTTGCCATTTTCAGAGAGCCATATTTTTTTCAGTTTTCAGGCGTCTGTCTCAGTTAGGGTACCGTTTTTGCGGGACAAGATGGCAAGATGGTAAATACGCCTTTTTGATCGCCTGCTATTACACTTTTTGTGAGGGAAGAGGGAAAAAAATGGCTATTTTGACATAGTTTTTTTTTTATTTTTTTACAGCATTCGCCTGGGGGGCTATCTCATGTGATATTTTTATAGAGCGGGTTGTTACGGATGTGGCGATACCTAACATGTTTATGTATTGTGTTTTCTTTATTTTTAATCAATTAAAATGGGAGAAAAAAAGGGATTTTTTTAAACTTTTTTTTTACTTTTTTATTTTTTTTTAACACTTTTTTTTTTTTACACTTTGTTGACTCAGACCCACTTGGTTCTTGAAGATCCAGTGGATCTGATGTCTATATAATACACTGCAGTACACTGTATAGTGTACTGCAGTGTATTTTCTGATTGTAAGACTGATCAAGCTCCTGCCTTTAGCAGGAGCTTGAACAGGCTTACCTCTACCATGGCAAGCCGGACAAAAGCGTCCGGTTGCCATGGTAACCATCGGGACGCTGCCACAGCAGAGCAGCGTCCAGATGGGAGGGAGCTCTCTCCCTCTCACTGGCCCCACCATCGGAGCGCTGCTGCAGCGCCCGATGGGAGAGGGAGGGAGCGCCCTCCCTGTTAACCCTTCCATGCCGTGGTCCTTATGGACCGCGGCATGGAAGGGGTTAAATGGCCGACATCGCTGCCAGCAGCGATGCCGGCCGTTTGAAGCAGGCAATTTTACTTACGTTTAGCTGGATCTGATCCCCCGCAGTCTCGGACTGCGGGGGATCAGATCTTTACAGCCAGCCCCCGTATCCTGTGATTGGCTAGTCGGAACAGACCAGCCATTCACAGTGATCGCCATTATGGGGGGGTGCACGGCACCCCCCGAGGCCTTCACTATGGGTGGCTGGCTGTCTTTAACAGCCCCCATTACAGCATGTAACCCCCCCTGCACTGAGCAGGGGGGGTTTACATGCAGGACGTACCGGTACGTTCAATGTCGCCAAGGGGTTAAAGGGCTTCTGTCAGCATATTTGTACCTATGACACTGGCTGACCTGTTACATGTGCGCTTGGCAGCTGAAGACATCTGTGTTGGTCTCATGTTCATATGTGCCTGCATTGCTGAGAAGAATAATGTTTTATTATATGCAAATGAGCCTCTAGGATCAATGGGGGTGTGACTCTTACTCCTAGAGACTCATTTCTCTCTGCAACGTCCATACCCTCTCCACCTTGATTGACAGGAATTGGCATTATAATCGTTCACTGCCTGACTCTGTCAATCAAAGTGGAGAGGGCGCAGCAGTTGCAAAAAGATCAGAGCATCTAGGTGTAATGGCAACACCCCCGTTGCTCCTAGAAGCTCATTTGCATATATATATATATATATATATATATATATATATATATATATCATACATTTTTCTCAGCAATGCGGCGAATATGAACATAGAACCAACACAGATGCCTTCAGCTGCCAAGCGCACATGGAACGTCAGCCAGTTTCATAGGTACAAATCTGCTGAGTGAGAATTAAATTTGAAGTGAAAGCACATGCATGTGAGATAAATAGAAGTACAAGCAAGCCTTGTGGTCAGCTAGCAAGTGGATGTATGAGATACTAATCACAAAAATATGCCACCTTTAGGTCATAGATAGAGCCACAGAACTGATGAGTACAGCAGTGGATAGGGAATGCCAGGATCAGGCTCACTTTTCAGTAGACTGTATACAAGTAGTGCTCTGATGCTCTCCTTTGTTTTAGTTTTCTTTTTTTTTAATATTTTTTTAACACTTTTAGATGGAGGCTTCCACCTAGCAGTGAGCCCAGTGATGTCACCAGCTGTGATGGGCAGGCTTTAGCGCTGGCCTAGCTTTTTTACAGGCTAGGGCAGTGAGAAAAGTCCACCCATTAGTGCTGGTGATGTCACCGGGCTCACTGCTAGGCAGAAACCCTCATCTAGAAGTGTTAAAAATATTTTTTAATCCCTTGCCCTGTGCTGTATCGCATGAAAAGCTCCGATGCTCATATCAGAGGGGACGGAGGGGTGAAAATGGGGATATGTCCAGGTTCACTTCTGAATCCGGACAATCCCTTTAATATGCTTCTATTAAATATAGCCATAATGTTAGTTCTCACAAGGGTTATCATTCAGAACAACAACATAACTAAGAGCAATTTCCAATAAGTTTTTAAATGTTCAACTATTGCCAAATACATATTGACATGAATGATGTTAGATCCAATCTTTACTTAATGTTCTTCCTTGGAACTCCAGATGCATTCTAAAGAATGATAATATGCTGTAGTTCATTTGTCCTACTCTTATAGACCAGAAAGCAGTAGATAAATAACACTAACACAAACATTGTTCAGAAGGGAGAAAAAAAATCTAATTTCAGACAGAGAATGAGCCATGGTTCTGCATGACCTAAAATGGTGTACGCTACAGCACTGAATGACTAGTCCTCAGGGGGGCTGGTAGGGGTTTAAGAATGTGTCCCACCAACTTCATTCACAAAAGTTCAGTAGGATAGCAGTCAGATGTACAATCATGTATTTAATGTATATATATATATATATATATATATATACATACAGTACAGTGATCCCTCAAGATACAATGGCCTCAGAATACAATATGTTCAACATACAATGGTCTTTTCTGATCCAGTGTAAGTTGAAACCAGACTCAACATACAATGTCTCAGACTCAGATCCAATCAAGGCCACTTCTCTAGTAAACTGTATTAGTTACTGGTTAGCAGCTATTCCTGACTGTTATATGTAAGGACTTGTTTTATCTGTCTTAGTTATCTGCTTATTTTTCTTAAATCTTCATTTTCTCTTATCTTGGATGACATTTTGGGGCTTTGGAACCAAATACTCAACTTACAATGGTTTCAACATACAATGGTCGTCCTAGAACCAATTAATATTGTAACTTGAGAGACCACTGTATATATAAATAATACATACTCCTTATCTTTCTCCTTCTTCTCTACAGACTGTAATTTCTCAATGTAGGGTTTACTGGTCACCCTACATCCCTACATTGCATCAGTGCAATGTAGGGGATTCTTCCGGCTCCATCTCTACCTCTCTCTATACATATACAGTATATTAGCGATGAGCAAATTGATTCTATCAATTTGAATTCTTACAAAGCCAAATTTATTGAGATTCGTATCACAGAGACAGTCAGATTGAACAGGCCAGTAAACATTATCTCACACCACCAGATGTATCATAGCTATTCAAAGTCAATCTTTAGCCTTTTAAACAGACCTTCAAAGCATAGCTTTAAAAATAACTAAGCCAGCATCACATCTACAAATAGCTCTAAATGATGGTTCTAAATTATTTCCCTTTAGCAGAGCACAAAGAGCTAGCTTAGCTTTTTTGGAGTCTGGAGGAGGGTTGCTTTCTCCTTATTGTAGGCTAGGCAATGGTCCTTAAAAAAATATCCAGGGAAAAAATATATGCAAATTAGTACATCTTACATCTATTGACATCAGAGAAGCCCAGCTCTTTTTTTCCCCTTTGGAGGGAAAGTGGTTTTAAATATCTTTCCCAGAAACCAAAATATATACAAATTCATTTTCCTTCCAAAACTAAAAGAAAGATGAACCTCTCGGATGTATTATAATTTACATATATTTTTCCCAGAGATGCAGAGACCATTGCCTGGTCTTGAATACTCACTCATACTAGACATTCTCCATAATGAGAAAGAGTACCCCCCTAGATCCTGATAAAGGCCAGCTAATAAAGCTAGTTTTACCTGCTCTGATAAAGCATAATCAAGTTATGTTTAATGGCCTGTTTAAAAAGGTTAAACATTTTATTTGACTCACTACATTACATCAGGGGGTGAGATGATCAGTTTTCTTTTCCTTGTCTCTTTTCCAGAGGTCCATTTTTTTGACTGGCCTAGTCTCTCTCTCTCTCTCTCTCTCTATATATATATATATATATATATATATATATATATATATATATATATACTTATTCTCTTAAACTGTTTACTTCTACAGAAAAGCACTAATTGACTGCAGTCAGTGCATGTCACAATGAATGTCTATTTGTAGTGTTGAGCGAAGCATTCAAAGCGGAATTTGGTCCGAAGTTTAGGAAAACTTTGATTCACAATGAATTCAAATTTCATCATGCTTCATGGTAAAGAATCAGTTTTTCTTAAAATGGCAGCCGCATGTGTTACAAAGTGAAAGTACGAAGTTCGGGAACGTGAGATCACCCATAATACCGTGCAGGCAGCCAATCTGCAGAGCCTTACAGACATCCCTATAAAACCTTTATCCTTCGAGGTCACCGCCATTGTCCTATGAGCTGAGCATAGGGAGAGATGTGGTAAGCGCTCAAGCACTAGGGACAGTGTTGCTGAAAATGATTAATAGAAGAATATTGGAGAGGGAGGGTAAAGGGAGTGCAGGGAGACTTATTCTGCATCAGTTTTATTTATTCCTAAATTTACTTATGCTTACATCAGCCGTAAACATCAGCCATAATTCAATACCAATAAGATGGAAGCCTTTATTATTCCAGTGCCAGTGTGCCAACCAATACCATCCTGTCTGCACCCCTTAGGGGGGGAGCCAGGTCTTAATGATGACAATCCTCATCTTTTGCTGGCTTTACTTCTTCCAAATCATTCTTCAAAGTCCCCATGTCCTAGAAAAGTCAGCAAGATGCAGAGACAGGAGGAGCTGGCTGTTCCTGATGACATATTCTCATGGATATTGGATGATATGTAAAAGGTGGAAAAGCAGATGGCAGAAGCAGGGCTCACACCTGTAGGGCAGAAGAGCGCTGGGGTTGGAGAAGTGGATATTCCAGAGCTGATCTGTGTTTATGGTCAAATAACCTGCAGGAGATTGCAGGCCAGAACAGCAATAATTTGTATATTGTGTCCCCACCTAACCAGCCAAACCTCATACCAGAAACAGCACCTATTTAAAGGTGCCGCACGGCCATTAACAATGAAGACCGACTATACCAGGGGTACTCAACTGGCGGACCGCGGTCCAAATCTGTACCGCGGTTGCCAGCTGTCCGGACTCCTGCAGAGTTCGAAAGCAATGAGCGCTTCCATCAATACAGATGGAAGCGCTCATTGCTGGAGCGCAGGGAGCCGATGTCACTCACTGCTCAGCTCCTGGCACTCCTCCCCTCCTTCAGGTGGCTACGCTGTGAATGGTGAAGCAGGAAGACTTCTCCTACTCCACCATTCACTCTGCGCAGATCGTGCCGCCGGCCGATGTGGGGGGGGCCTGCAGACTGGGAATCTGCATAAGCTCCGCCTACAGTGCTGCTGCACGATCTCTGCCTGCAGAGAAGACGGAAGTACAGTGAGCTTCAGGAACAGGACAAGGTGAGTAGGTGCTTTGTGTTTTGTGTTGTTTTTTTTATACAGAGGGGGCACAGAGGACTATAACTATGGAGGGGGCACAGAGGACTATAACTATGGAGGGGGCACAGAGGACTTTATAACTGTGGAGGGGGCACAAAGGACTATAACTATGGAGGGGGGCACAAAGGGCTTTATAACTATGGAGGGGGCACAGAGGACTTTATAACTATGGAGGGGGCCAGGGGTGTAGCTAAAGGCTCATGGGCCCTGCTGCAAGAGTTCAGCTTGCCCCCCCCTTCCCTCAGCGCTGGTGCACCTAGCTTTTCTGCCGGCCAAGTCAAAAATTGAACACCCCCCCATGCCAAATTCTCACCCTACCCTTTTCCCTCCTAACATTATGTATATCACTGCAGAACATACAGTTTAAGGCTACATTCACATTGTTTTTGCAGCCTCTGATCTGCATATTTTGCAGCTCAGATGCGGACCCATTCACTTAAATGAGCACTGTGTGCTGTCCGCATCTGTATGTCCATTCCTATTTTTGTCCGTTTTGCAGACAAGGATAGGCATTATTACAGTGGATCTGCAAAAAAAATGGATGCCATATGGAACATCATCCTTTTTTTGCGGATCCGCAATTTGCAGACTGCAAAACACAATGTTCGTGTGACTGTAGCCTAATACAGCGCCCCATACCTCTTACATCCAGTGACGTCTCCTCTGATGTAGATCGTCTCTTTCCTCATCTTCTCCTTTCAGACCAGACGCCATTTTTCAGCCATTTCTCATCTCTGCAGTTTGACAGAAATAAATCTTAGTTTACTACTTTTCCATCGTCCTCCCGTTTTCTGGACAAATGATCCTACCACCCCCAGTACTGTGCCACTAGTACCACACAGATAGTGCCCTTCAATAATTATTGGCACACAGTGTCCTAAAATAACTGCGCCCAGCAAATAGTGTCCCTGACAGTAATAGTGTAAACATAACGTCCCTCAGAAATAACTGCGCTGATACTGTGCCAGGGTGCCCCCCACAGTAATAGTGCCCCCCACAGTAATAGTGCCCCCACAGTAATAGAGCCCCCCACAGTAATAGTGCCCCCAAAGTCCCAACTAATAATTCTCTGCCAGAGTGCACTTGTTAGTAATAGTACCCCCAACAGTACTAATGTCCCCACTGTGCCCCATTAGTAATGCTTCCAATGTGCCAGTAAGAAGTGCCCCAATAATGTGCCAGTACGAAGTGCCCCCCAATGATGTGCCAGTAAGAAGTGCTCCACACCCATAGATGTCCCCAAATGATGTAAGAAATGCCCCAATAATGCACCAGAAGTTCCCCCCATTGATTCCCCCCCAAAATCATGTGCCAGTAAAAAGTGTCCCACCCCCATAGATGCCCCCCAAATTATGTGCCAGTAAGAAATGCCCCCAGTGCCCCCATATGCCAGTAACAAATACCCCCAGTGCCCCCATGTGCCAGTAAAAATGCCCCCCATGCCCCCATGTGCCAGTAACAAATGCCCCCAGTGCCCCCATGTGCCAGTAAGAAATGCCCCCATGTGCAAGTAAAAATGTCCCATGTGCCAGTAAGAAATGCCCCCAGTGCCAGTAAGAAATGCCCCCAGTGCAAGTAAAAATGCCCCCAGTGCTCCCGTGCCATTAAGAAATGCCCCCAAGTGCCAGTAACAAATGCCCCCCAATGCCAGTAAAAATGCGCCCAGTGACCCCATGTGCCAGTAAAAATGCCCCCAGTGCCAGTAAAATGCCCCATGTGCCAGTAAAATGCCCCCAGTGCCAGTAAAAATGCCGCCAGTGCCAGTAAAAATTCCCCCAGTGCCAGTAAAATGCTCCCAGTGCCCCCAATAGAGCTCTGGTCCATGATTGCAACAATAAAAAAAAATAAACACTAATACTTACCTCCATGGAGCCGGCAGCGATGCGATGCAGGCCTCTTCCGGCCTGTGTCCCGCGATGACGTCATTGCGCCGCCTGAGCGGGCCTCTGATAGGCTGCAGGCCTAGTGCCTGCAGCCTATCAGAGGAAAGGGCAGGGGAGACGCCTCTCATTCCCCTGTCCCGCAGTACAGGCACAGAGGACTATAAATATGGAGGGGGCACAGAGGACTATAACTATGGAGGGGCACAGAGGACTATAACTATGTAGGGGCACAGAGGACTTTATAACTATAGAGGGGGCACAGAGGACTTTATAACTATGGAGGGGGTACAGACGACTTTATAACTATGGAGGGGGCACAGAGGGCATTACTACTATGGAGGGGCACAGAGGACTATAACTGTGGAGGGGGCACAGAGGACTATAACTATGGAGGGGGCACAGAGGACTATAACTATGGAGAGGGCACAGAGGACTATAACTATGGAGGGGGCACAGAGGACTATAACTATGGAGGGGGCACAGAGGACTATAACTGTGGAGGGGGCACAGAGGGACTATAACTATGGAGGGGGCACAGAGGACTATAACTGTGGAGGGGCACAGAGGACTATAACTATGGAGGGGGCATAGAGGACTATAATTATGGAGGGGGCACAGAGGACTTTATAACTGTGGAGGGGGCACAAAGGACTATAACTATGGAGGTGGGCACAAAGGGCTTTATAACTATGAAGGGGGCACAAAGGACTTTATAACTATGGAAGGGCACAGAGGACTATAATTATGGAGGGGCACAGAGGACTTATAACTATAGAGGGGGTACAGAGGACTTTATAACTATGGAGGGCGCACAGAGGGCATTACTACTATGGAGGGGGCACAGAGGGCATTACTAATGTGAAGTGGCACAATGGGCAGTTTTACTCTGGAGGGGGCACAGAGGGCATTACTACTATGGAGGGGGCACAGAGGACATTACTACTATGGAGGGGAACAGAGGGCATTACTAATGTGAAGGAGGCACAATGGACATTTTTACTCTGGAGGGGGCACAATGGGCATTTTTATTCTGCAGGGGGCACAGTGGGCCTTTTTTTTTCTGGAGGGGGCAGAGTGGGCATTTTTATTCTGGAGGGGGCACAATGAGCATTTTTATTCTGGAGGGGGCACAATGGGCATTTATGCTGTGGAGGGGGCACAATGGGCATTGTGAAAGGGGCACAATGGGCATTTCTACTCTGGAGGGGGCACAATGGGCATTGATAATGTGAAGGGGCACAGAGGGCATTATTCCTCTGAAGGGGGCACAGTGCACAGAGGGCATTGCTACTATTAAGGCTACACGCCACTGGTGTTGCCCCTCCTTATATATATTTTTGTTTTGCAGCTCGGACCTTCATCCTACAGCAGACTCAGGTAGGTGGACCTTTACCAAAAGTACTTGAGTACCTCTGGACTATACAGTGCAGTCTTCATTATTACATGAAAGACAGCTGCTGGCTAATTGGCTGCAGCACTGCAGCATGGCTGCTCTATGTGGCAGTACCCTAAGGTAGAGTGGCCTGGGTATACCTGATTTATAGCACTTTGTGATGAATTAATTCGGAAAACAAATCAAATTTATTGGCTTAGTTCGGCAAAGTTGTTGAATCAAATTCTGCAAAACTTCACTCATCTCTATCTATTTGCATGGATCAGGCACTGTTTTCTCCAATCGATATTATTAGCAGATATTATTAGCAGCTCAGGCATAGCATCTAGAGATGAGCGAATCTATTTGTCGATTCGTTTATTCGTATCGAATCTTGGAAATTTTTAGCTGCGAAGCGAATCCGAATATTAGGTGATTTGCTTCGGCTTTGTACGCATTCGCTAGTTGTCCTATAAATGATACGCTATTGCTACGTATAAGTTACTCTATACGCTGGTGCATACGAATTCAATTAATTAGCGAAATTTTACTGTTAATTTGTTTATCGTGCGCAAAAGCCCGGGAAGAAAATGGTCACCTGACCTAGTGGGCAGGGCTTGCTCTGATTGGCTCAGGCTCGGTAAGCCAGTGACGCATCACTTCTACTGCGACTGCCGAGACGAGCAGAAGCACTGTGTGTGAAGTTCTGAGACTCTGAGACCTGTTTTGTGAAAATTGGGGTGTAATTGCTCTGGGAATCCATATTACAGATATCAGGGATACTGCAGGGCAAGTTCAGGGCCAGTTCAGGGCTAGTAATTAATCAGGCAGGGAGAGAGAGACAGGGAGAGAGATAGGGAGAGACAAGGACAAAGACCAGCTGCAGGGCCACAGAGTGAATTGAAAAATGTCTGGAATGGATAAGCAAAAGGTGTGCAGTTCCAGCCAGACCTTGAGCTCTAAAAAAAGGAGAAGGTGGCACAGGGCAGAAGTGCAAAAGGACCTGTAGCCAGAGAATCTACTAGTAGTATTCGCAATACTTTGGCTGTTGTTCCACCGGGCTAACCCACCAAGGCGCAAAATTGTAGTGGAGGAGAAAGTGGATGAGGTAGTGGAATGGATGGCACGCTCATCTCAGTCTCAGCCGGATGATCTGCTGTCATCTGCTGATACAGTATCCATATGTAGCCAGGGGTCAGACTCTAGGTTGCGTATCTTTTTACCTGAACGTTCGTTATTAGTGCGCGAATGTTCGCTAAAAGCCATATAATTACGTATATTTTGTACGCAAATTCAACAAATCTATTTGTCGAATATGCAAATCTTTGCATGATTCGCTCATCTCTATTAGCATCCAATTGGTTGTGGAAATAAATTCTGCAAAAAGGCTGAGGTGAGGAACAGTTATGTTAAAGCTACCTGATTAGCAAATCAAGGAGGCCAATTAGACAATTTTCACCATTTTAGTGCTTGCTTAGAGCTTGGACTGGCATCAGCACACTTTCACACTATTCTCTGCATTTATGTGCCCTGTGTATTTTCTCTTATTGTTTTATCAGGAAGCACATAGAAAGTTGAGGGACTGGTCACTCAGAACTGTGTTTTTCATTCAGTTGCTGGCAAATTCTACATTACAAAACCCTGCCAAAAACTCATTTTTTTTGTAAATGGACTACCAGCTAGAGTTTTTTTTTTAAAACCTGAAGTTTCGACAGTTCATAGGCTTTTTGCCAGCACACCCAGCATCAAAGCATACATTCTGCCTCAAATGCTATGCAATTTCCCCCTTTTTTTTCTAAAAAAAAGTTTCATTTTATCTATTGTTTATAACTGGACCTTTCAGTGCATTTCATTGCATCAATATTTGTTTCAGCAAACAGCATTTTACTGTAATAACTGCGTTTAGTATACCCATGTTAGTGAACTCATTGTATTACTTTAAAATTACATTTTATTGTAATATCTGCATTTTAGTGCATGTGTTCTATTACTTTAAGATACTTTGCAGTTTTATTATACTGCATGGGGGAGGAGGGGGATACCATACATAGTTCTGTTGGTAGTGGTAGTAGTGGCACTTGTAGCCACTGTGCTGACGGTAGGAGCAGTGGTAGCGGCAGTGGAACTCAGAGCAAAAAAATAGAGCAGGAAATCAGGATGGGGTCCAAGGGGCCCACAAAGACACATCACAGTCTGATAAAAGTGGTGTGGAAGTTGAGGATAATGATGATGATTGTGTGTTAGACAGGACCTGGGAGCTGGATCAGGGTGCTGAGGAGGAGGTAGTGTACTATCAGAGGAGGAAGATGGTGGCAACGGCAGCAATAAAGAACAGATGCAACATATGGCCAGAACCCCCCCAGAAAGCTTTCAGAGTTAGACCTGCTTCTCTGGTGATGCTGCTGATATTATGGATGCATGCTCAAAACTTGCTAGGCCTAAGCCAAGCTCGGCTGCCGCTAGCTGTGCCAGTGTCTCCCATCTTTCCCTTTTCTCCATAGTACTAGAAGACAAAAGCATCCCCACGTGCAAGATCTGCAAGATGAAAATAAGCTGTGGATATTCAAACGCAAACATAGGCACTAAGGCTTGTTGCAGCATACGAAGCAACTTTACCCAATGTAATGGGAAAATAGAAGTGGCCATCAACAAGATTGTCCTCCTTCTCCTGGTCTTCTCTGCGGCAGAGGGGCCACATGCAGTACGGTGTCCTTGTCATTGTCAACATCATTTACTGCTTCCCGCACTTAATCTACCCCTCATCCTAGTCTGCTCTGTCATCAACCATCGATAATGGAATTAGTGGCCAGGAAACAACTATATGCAGTGTCGGACTGGGGTACCTAGGGCCCACCAGTAAAAATTATTTTGGGGGCCAACTGTACGGATACATTCAAATATAATAAATAATCTAACATGTTTTTTATATGAACATAGGCTGGTTGAGGTGCTGTACATTGAATATAAGTATGTAGTACAGTAAGTCTACTGTGTTATGTGCCACTTGTGCAAGGGGTGGGAGACTAGGGGCCCACCTTGCTCAGGGGTCCACCGGGGGATTCACCTGTACACCTGTGGGCCAGTCCGAGCCTGACTATATGTATCCAGCAATCTCTGGTGTGCAAGCTTAACTCACACCTGGCCATGTTGCTGGAGGTGCCATCAATGTTATACCACTTAGTAGATTCTGCTTCCTCCAGGGAGTTGATGGCGTAAGCTCAGCCTTGATGGAAAATACTGTACCTAGCCACCATATTTCTTCAAAAGTTGTTGGAGTTTCACCTTGCATAAAGCAGTGAAAGATCTCATCATGCACCAGACCACCTCACCAGGGAGTATGTGTTGTTTTGAGGCCAGGCAGTGGCATATAATCAGAGACATGTGTCGTGTACACATTTGCAGCATCAACAATGACATCCCCTGATATTTATCTCACATCAGTGCTCATGCTTATGTAGCAAGAGAGGGCGGGAAGAATAGAGACTTCCACTTTTTGCTTGCCACACTGTAGCTGTTGGGGACTCACATGGAAATTCCATAGAGGGCATATTGAAGAAGAAGGAGCTACTACTGGAGCAGGAGGAGTCAGTGGTGGAGGAGTATGAGACTGATAATGATGATGACTCTGGTCATGATAAACAATCATCACAGTGGGGGGAGGAGCCAAAAGGAACTGGTTTCTCTGGCACACTGGTGAGAATGGCAACCTATATGCCTGCTTGCTTACATACTGAGAGGCGTATTGTTAACATCAAGAAATCTGATTATTAGTGGTTAGATATGCTTGTAGGCCCTTACTATCAAAAAACAAAATAGGTTAATGGTGTCATGTTCCCAAAAGGAAGGACAAATTGCCATATTGCAAGGATACACTATGTATGCTGCTTACTGTAGCTTTCAGCAAACAGACACCTGCCACTGCAGCAGCCTACAGAGGATGGGAAGGGTGGTAGTGGGTATAATGGTGGCAGTAGTACTTACAGCTCATGGTGGCAATATTCCCTCTGGCACTCCCTGGGCCATGCATATTGAATGGAGGGCATACCCTTTTTTCCTAAAGCCTGGCTTCTTGGGGTTCCTTCCTGGTAGTAGTTGGGGTGGTCTTATTGGATTGGAAGATGCGAGGCATAAGTAAAGGATCAGGGGCTGGCAGATGGTGAACGCAGATTTTCTCCATTGTATGTGGGCATGCCTCATATACAGGTATTCTGGGATAAAATATAACACTTTACCACTTCTAAACTGACTAATTTTGCCCTTAAGAATCTGATATGGGCCAAATTTTTGTACTTGGACCCAGAGACTTATAGCTGTGCTCAGGGGCAGACTAGCTATAGACCTGACATGGAAATTTCCCGGTGGGCCGGTGCCCAGGTGGCCAAAGTTTTTGGGATTGTATTTTGTGCTGCTAGGGGCAGTTTTCTGTGATGCACTGTGGCATTTGGCTCTTTTGGGGTCGTATTGTGTGCCGCAATTTGGTATTGCTGCCTTTCACCAATTTAGACCCGACTACAAAATGGGGCCATGTTTAGTTTTTTTCCAGGGACACTTTAAGTTCCCAGTCCACCCTGGCTGTGCTCCAGTACATAGTAAACTACTAAATATATTGATAGCAGCTTATGCTGAAGGAATAGCAATTAGTTACATGAATTCAGGAATTTACTGAAATTAGAACTCTTATTTCAAATAGATTGGGTGGAGGCTTCACTACATAACAAAATTTTGTCAGAAGTTTTATATGTGGAGAAGCTTTCCAACTAACAATTTTTATCAACAGCAGTTGTTCCCAAGGATTTTCACCCCTATAGAGTTAGCGGTTAAGTGGGTAAGGCCCTTTTCACACCTGTGGCACGGGGCTCCGGCAGGCTGTTGTATTTTCATTTCAACATGTTGTATTTTCGTTCCGGCCGCCTCTCAGCAGGGGTTGCCGTGCTGCAGCCGGATCCGCAGCCTGCCCCCATTACAGTGAATAGGGCCAGAACGTAGTTCCGGCCCCACACGTGCACCTGCGGCAGCACGGATCTGGCACCCAGCGGAACAGCTTGCCGGAGCCCCGTGCCGCAGGTGTGAAAATAGCCTTAGGGATCATATGGGGGACCAGGATAAAATGAGCCTCACCATAATAATAAAAAGGGATGGACATGGCATTGGACACCACTGATGTTGGCACTCTAAGAAATGGATGCATGGCTGGCTTTTGTTTTGAGTTTTTGTGCTGTTGACTATTTTTTCTTTTATTTGTGGTTTTCACTTATCAGCTTGCTGCATAATTGGACATGATATATGTTGCCTTTCTCTTCTCTCTGTCCTGTCCCCACCCTTCCCTTTTTCCCAGAATTACTATGAGAAACAGACCATATTTCTTTTTCTGTTTAAGTAAGATTTATATGTGATATGCCTGTGATTGTATCCACATGAATCCACTCTAAAGTTATAATATGAAAACTGCAATAAAATATTTATAAAAATAAAATAAGTTAATATAAATTAGGCTTACTTATGTAAATGGCATAATGGGGCTAAATAAAAGTACATTTCATCTTGGAAAAAACAAGACCTCATAGATCTACTGTATTTCAGCATAAAAATAAAAAGGTTATAGCTGTTATGACTAGTGTTGAGCAAATCAAAATTCACAAAGTCGACTTTGATCTGAATTTCAAGAAAAATTTGATTTCCGCAAAGTCAAATTTCCTTGTGCTTTGTGGTAACTAATCTATTTTCCCTGAAATGGCAGTAAAAAAAAAAAATCATACTTAAAGGGGTTCTCCGGGAATTAATAAAATGAAAATACTTAAATATTACTTTATTATAAATATATTCCCAAATACCTTTCATTAGTTATAATGGCTCATTTTGTCTGGGGAACTATCATTAGGGGAAATAAAATGGCCGCTTTCCTGTTAGTACACACAAGACCTGTCCTAATCACACAGAAGGACAAGTTACTTCACAACACTGAGATAAAGAGCTGCCTCATCCTCCTCTCTGCTCTACTTGTCAGGGATTATGATCCTGAATACAGTTTAATATGATATTTAGGAATGGAGCTCATGAGGAGACATGAAGTACAGAGAGGAAGGACAGGACAGACTATGGTAATGAAGACTGCACACAAATGCTGCTGCTCATTAGCCATATCTGCTCATGAGCTCCATTCCTACAGAGATTCAGCTGAAGCTCTTATTATCTGTATTCAGGATCCTAATTCCTGACAAGTAGAGCAGAGAGGAGGATGAGGCAGCTCTTTAGCTCAGTGTTGTGAAGTAATTTTTACTGCAGTGTGATTAGGACAGGTTCTGTGTGTACTAACAGGACAGCGGCCATTTTGTTTCTCCTAATGATTGCTCACCAGACAAAATGAGCCATTATAGCTAATGAAAGGTATTTGGGAATATATTTATAATGAAGTAATATTTAAGTATTTTCATTTTCTTAATTCCCAGAGAACCCCTTTAATTACTTATCCATTTGAGCGTGGCCATCTTGCTTGAAGATCCCTTGCAATTGTGCATGGTGGCGTATGATGTCACCACTCCAACCAACATGATGACATCATCACGCGCCATGCAAGATTTCACACTGAATCAAGCAAGATGACCATGGCGGCCTCTCCATGATCAAATGGATGAAATAAGTACATTCTAATTTAGCAACCACTAAAATGATTTAATATGGAGATCAGATGCCATAATCAGCAAAGAACATTGCATCTAAGGCATTCAATGGTAGGGGGAGGCCCTTCCCTGTCGTTGCGCCTGCTATTTACAAAGAAATGCTCTTTGTGACAAAGTAGTTAGTCACTAAGCGAATCTTTTTGTAAAATTCGGCAAAGCAGCCGCATTGAATTTTTGAGAACTTCGCTCATTTCTTGCTAGGACTATTTCCTGGTTATCTGGTCAGTGAACAGATGTGACTTAAAGGGAACCTGTCATCTCCAAAACACCCCGTGAACTAGAGTAAGCGGTGTATAGTGTAAGTGATGTTGAGTCCAGTTATGTAATTTTTATCTTCATACTCATTTCCATTCTGATGTTGTGCTCCCACAAACCTTCAGTAAAATGCACTCACTGGACTCCGGTGCTCACTCACATAATGGAGACGACTCAAAGAAGAGTCCAGTGAGTGCATTTTACTGCAGGTTTGTAGGAGCACAGCGTCAGAATAGAAGTGAGTATGAAGATAAAACTTTCATATTCGGATTCAGCATCACTTACACTATACAACACTTACTCTAGTTCAGGGGGTGTTTCGGAGATGACAGGTTCCCTTTAAGGATCATCCTAAGGGTGTCATCTAAATTGTCATCCTTCTTTTCAACGTTTCATCCCTGTAAAGGGATCTGGGGATCTGGTCTCTGCTGAAGGGGAACAACCAGGTCTCTACCTCTTCAAGTAGTTTCTGTTCCGGGAGTACTGCCCAAGCAGGTTAAGAGACACTGGTACATGGCATTAACTGTGATAGACAAGTGCGTGGTCAGTTGATAGGCCGAAGTCAGGACAGGCTGAATCAGTCTGGTATGTTGGCAACAGGCCACAGGATCGATACAATGAACAGGCAAAGCTCAGACCAGGCAAAACAAAATCAACACAATAAATAAGCAGAAGTCAGGCATAGGAGTTCAGAAAGCACAATAACCTTTGTAGAAATCAGGCTAGGTAAAGACTTTCTTGCTCAAACACCTTCCCAAAGGGGAAGGCATCCTAAATAACCCAGGGAAATCGAAAGAAGAACAGATAAGGCCACATAAACTGTCCTTTCAAAGACATATATGACCTAAAAAGGCATATCAGGGGTTAGCAGGAAGGAGGTAGAGATGGCCAGAGGACACCTACAGCTTGGGACCAGACAACACTCTTCGGAAGCCATGCCTGCCGGGAAGGAGTAGAGAGTCACCCAGTGGGTACAAACCTTAAGAGCTGTTAGAACGGTGAGCATACCAGTGGCTGTAGGGAACGGGGAGATGGTGGGGGAACTTATTGCTGAAATCACTATTTCTGTCAGTAAAAGGATTAAATTGTATACTCTGTGGCATACAGAGGCTTCTCTTCTTTTATGGTACGTCTATACATTGTGGGCTTTAGACATTCTTTGGTAGAAATTAAAGTATATTTATCTCATACACACAAAAAAAAAAACAGCAAAAACCGTGACAAACAAGTCCCTGGTGCTATTACAGTATAATGGGTGGATAAAAGAAAACCCACTGTGTGCCCATTACCTGATGGACAGAGACAATGGATGGAGATCACTAGCTTAGAGACAGAACCCCTGTAGGCAGGTGACTTTGTTGAACTTCTTGAAGAAAATCTTTGAATTAATTATTTAATATGTAACTTTTCTTTCTACGTATTCATTCTTGCTGCAAGCAGTCATACACAACCTTGTTTGCCAAAATCACAGCAGCAAATTCTCTCATTTCTACGGATGTTGTCTGTAAATGCAGGTGCCATTGATTTTCTGCTTTTTCAACAATGGACTCCTAAGTGGATGTTGGAAAGCGCTGCTTAGAAAACTGAAACTGATGTCTCAAGTATTTTTAATGAAATGAACATAGCGACATTTAATGTCTGTGGCAACACCGTCCTGATCTACTCTTAAGTTCTGGATCGATATGAAGCAAGCTGAACTTAAAGGGGACTAAAGTAAATGGACTGTGTCATGTCTTAGTAATGATTTCAAGCTGTTCTGTTTTATCTGTATTCAACAGTAAATACGGTACCTGTACCATTACACTTGGGGAACATTTCCCAATTATGGTATATTCAGTTTTTAAATAACAAAAAAGTTAGATAACAAATGTGCACTACCACGGAGGTAGTCATTGCAAATATCATGGGGCTCTGGAGAGGGGTTGGCTCCAAATTTTATTATCCATGAGTAGCACCAACTTCTTCGCTTCTTCAAGGGCACTTCAGTGCTATTAAATAAGAAAAGGCATAATGTCTCCCTTCTCTTCTCCAAAGGGATATTGTGGAGATTACAAGGACACACTGATTTCGAGTTCAGTAGTGTGATGATGTGTAGATGATGTATGTACCACGGACCACTTTTTTTAAAAGGTTTGTTCACTGGGAACCTCAGCAATCAGCTGCATTGTTTGGGGGAATCTGGAAGCAAATGTTCATGCTGCTAAATGAGTTCTCAGGGAATCATGAAAATACACAAATATTACTTTATTATAAATATATTCCCAAATACCTTTCATTAGTTATAATGACTCATTGTGTCTAGGGAGCAATGATTAGGAGAAACAAAATGGCTGTCATCCTGTTAGTATACACAAAACCTGTCCTAATCACACAGTACACAACACTGAGAGCTACCTCATCCTCCTTTCTGTTCTGACTGTCAGGGATTATGATCCTGACTACAGTTTAATATGATATTTAGCTGAATCTTTGTGGGAATGGAGTTCATCAGGAGACATGAAGTACAGAGAGGACAGACTGTGGTAATGTGGGGCTGTGGTAATGGAGACTACATGCAAGTACTGCTGCTCATTAGCCACATCTGCTCATGAACTCCATTCCTACAGAGATTCAGCTAAAGATCTTATCATTTATATTCGGGATCATAATCCCTGACAAGTAGAGAGGAGGATGAGGCAGCTATTTAGCTCAGAGTTGTGAAGTAACTTGTCCTCCTGTGCAGGGGCGGACACAGACAGCAGAGGGCCCCTGTGCAAGGAATGTACCTGGGCCCCCCCTTCTCCCCCTACTCAACTCCTTTGACAGTTCATGCTCTGATGCTCTCCCTTGCTCTGCAATGTAAAGCGAAGGGCAAGGGAGGGCTGTTTTGTTTATATTTTTACACTGCTAAGCGGAGACGTCACTGGAACTAATGGGCGGCTTTACAGATTAGGGCAGCACTAAAAACCTGTCCAATAGTGTCGGTGACGTCACCGGGCTCACTGCTAGGCGGAAGTCCCCCCATAGTACCCCCAGTGGTAATACGGCTCCTTACAGTGCCCTCAGTACTACTAAGGCCCGTACACCTTAGATTTATAATATTCTCTGTAGTGACCCTATACATTATAATGCTTGTCCTCTCCCTGCAGTCTTCTATACCATGCAGTCCCATGTAAATAACCCCAGTCCTCTCCCACAAGTTTTCTATATGATACAATCCCATGTAAATAACCTCTCTTCCTTACAGTCTTCTATGCCATGCAGTCCCATGTAAATAACATCACTCCACTCCCTCCAGTCTTTTATACCATGCAGTCACATGTAAATAATACCAGACCTCTCCCACCAGTCTTCTATATGATACAGCATACCTCCCAACTTTGTAAAGTAGGCCACGCCCTTAACTCCACCCACTATAAGCTAATCACCCAGTCCCCTTACTGTACAGGGATAATAAACACAGCGATGTCACCGTACAGGGATAATAAACACAGTGATGTCACCGTACAGGGATAATAAACACAGTGATGTCACAGTACAGGGATAATAAACACAGTGATGTCACCGTACAGAGATAATAAACACAGCGATGTCACAGTACAGGGATAATAAACACAGCGATGTCACAGTACAGGGATAATAAACACAGCGATGTCACAGTACAGGGATAATAAACACAGTGATGTCACAGTACAGAGATAATAAACACAGCGATGTCACAGTACAGGGATAATAAACACAGCGATGTCACAGTACAGGGATAATAAACACAGCGATGTCACAGTACAGGGATAATAAACACAGCGATGTCACAGTACAGGGATAATAAACACAGTGATGTCACTGTACAGAGATAATAAACACAGTGATGTCACAGTACAGGGATAATAAACACAGTGATGGATAATAAACAGCGATGTCACCGTACAGGGATAATAAACACTATGATGTCACCGTACAGGGATAATAAACACAGTGATGTCACAGTACAGGGATAATAAACACAGTGATGTCACAGTACAGGGATAATAAACACAGTGATGTCACAGTACAGGGATATTAAACACAGTGATGTCACAGTACAGGGATAATAAACACAGTGATGTCACAGTACAGGGATATTAAACACAGTGATGTCACAGTACAGGGACAGGGATATTAAACACAGTGATGTCACAGTACAGGGATAATAAACACAGTGCAGTCCCCTCACAGAAAGTAAAAAAAAAAAAAAAACCTTATTCTTACCTTTTTCCTAGCAGCAGAATTACCAGCAAGAGTCCTTCTTCTCTTGTCTAGAGTGGGCGGAGCCAATGCTGATTGACATCCGGTCCCTCCCCCCTCCCAGACATGAGGCACAGATGAAGGTACGGAGAGAGCTGCAGGGGAAGACGGGGGGAGGATGCAAGAAGCAGGTAGCCGCTTCCGGCTGTCTGCTTCTTCTTGCAACAGGCAACTGTCTCTGCGTCCTCTGCATCCGGGACTGTCCCTCTGGATCCGGGACGGTTGGGAGGTATGGATACAGTCCCATGTAAATACCATCACTCCAATTACCCTCCAGTCCTCTATAATACCCAGTCCCATGTAAATAACACCAGTCATCTCCCCCAGTCTTATATAACATACAGTCCCATGTAACTATCACCCTTCCCCTTCCTTCTTCTACATATTTCCCCCCACTAAGCAGGGAGGAGGTATAATGGGGAGAACCACATCTCCCAGCATGTCTCTGGCACTTACATGCATTCCAAGGATTCACAGATCTCCACTGCTGAGGGGCTGTCTTAATCCTCCGCACTATTAATCCTCAGAGAATGAAGTGCAGCTAGAACTGCATCAAAACTGCATGTGAAAAGAAAAAAAACGTGTGGTTGACAGTGAGCAATTGGCTGTGAGGATTTTAAAGGTGAATCAAAAGAATGAGTCAATGACTGCCTCGCAGTAGTACAGTAAATCCATATGCATTTTTATAGAAGATGTGGTTTGAAAGGTATCTCTACAGCAAGAGGGGAATACACCCATGGCGTCTATTAGATGTGTGTGTAATCGCACCCTCAAAGAGGCTGGGTCCTACAGATAAAAGTTTTACCAATCACCTACTTTTTCCTGGAGCATTATACAGCCCCTCATGAGATGATTCGATTTTTGGCTAAGATTAGGTGAGAGGTTAGAATCCGGGACTCTGAAAATCATTTAACAAAGTGTTGCCTAAGAGCTGAGGAATATTGTCATGGATGTCGAGTCCTATTAATGTATGCAGATAACATGAATATACACAAATAAAAACAAATGGTATAAAATAGGCCTACTAACAGGGCAATTTAATATACATTGACTCATCCACATAATTTGCATAATTGCTTGTGATATGGATGATCCTATTTGCATTGCATATAAAGCTATAGTTTTTCATGGCGCTATGGATGTTATTAGTTCTTACAGTAATAACAGAAGCACTGTATGATCCATATCTACTGTTGTAATTTAAAGTAACAGATTGTACTCAAAGCTAAAAAGTGACACTTTCAGGAGATGTACAAGGAAGCCAGGACTAAGCAGGAAATGTTACATTCTTTAAACCCCTTAAGGACCTTGCCATTTTTCACTTTAAAGGGGTTATCTCACGAATAATGTAAAAAATGAAAATCAGCCATCATATAGGACATGACTACCTCTTTCTAACAAAGCTAGAACCAGCCCTGTACCTCACATGGATCCAGAGATCTCCACATTCATTGCTCTGCTAGATTTATATTAATCTGACAGCTCAAGGGGAGTGTCTTTTCTGCTGCAGCTCAGGAGGCGTGTCTCAGCTCTCCCTATCACAGCTCAGGAGGTAGTTGAAAGATGAAACTGAGCATGTGCGGCCTTCTCAGTTAGCAGGTCAAAGAAATAAGAAATTAAGTGGCACGATACAGATACATTTTACTGAATAACTCGGTAGCTGTACAACATTTTTAATTACATGCAATTACAAAAGTATTCAGATCCAGGTGCTGGTTTGAAAACTGTAGAATATTTTTCGTGAGACAACCCCTTTAAGGACCAGGCCATTTTTAGCAAATATGACATGTGTCACTTTATGTGGTGATAACTTTAAAATGCTTTTACTTATCCAGCCCATTCTGAGAATGTTTTCTCGTCACATATTGTACTTCATGACAGTGGCAAATCTGAGTTAAAATATTTCATTTTTATTTATAAAAAAATACCAAATTTATCAAAAATTTAGAAAAATTTGCAAATTTCAAAATTTTTATTTCTCTACTTTTAAAATACATAGTAATACCTCCAAAAATAGTTATTACTATACATTCTCCATATGTCTACTTCATGTTTGGATCATTTTGAAAATTACATTTTATTTTTTTGGGACGTTAGAAGGCTTAGAACTTTAGAACCAAATCTTGAAATTTTTCGCAAAATTTCAAAAACCCACTTTTTAAGGACCAGTTCAGGTCTGAAGTCACTTTGTGAGGCTTCCATCATAGAAACCACCGCAAAATGACCCAATTTTAGAAACTACACCCCTCAAGGTATTCAAAACTGATTTTACAAACTTTGTTAACCCTTTAGGTGCTCCACAAGGATTAAAGGAAAATGTAGCCAACATTTCAGAATTTCACTTTTTTGGCAGATTTTCCTTTTAAATCCATTTTTTTCCCATTAACAAAGCAAGGGTTAACAGCCAAACAAAACTCAATATTTATTACCCTGATTCTGTAGTTCACAGAAACACCCCACATGTGGTGGTAAACTGCTGTATGAGCACACAGCAGGGCACAGAAGGAAAGGAATGCCATATGGTTTTTGGAGGACAGATTTCACTGGGAAAATTTTAAGTTGCCATGTCACATTTGAAAACCCCCTGATGCACCCCTAGAGTAGAGTCTGCCTGTATCCCCTGAGGACGCCAGAGTTCTGGCGAAACATGTCGGGGGGCAGTGTTTGTTGTTTTTAGACAGCTCATGTGGTTTATGTCAAACAATAGCTGACACTAGTGCAGTGGTCTGAGTGCAGAAATTGAGAGGCAGCACGCACTGATATACAGTATGCCTCAGACCTAGAGATTAGTGGAATAGGCTGTGGAGCAACAGCATTCCAGTGATGAATATAGGACATTAGCGGAACTACTAATAGAGCTGATAGTTTTAATGAGTTTTATTGGGTTTATTTAGACATATCAATAAAAGTTACGTCTTATCTAAAATACAGCAAACGCTAATATAAGGCGATTAGTGGTCTAATAAGACCAATTGTAAATATGATCACTCCCTTTTGGACTTACATGATTTTTTTTATTATGCCCCCATTTATTGTATTTACTAATGCCCTTTTTTCCTGTGAATCATAGAAAACCAAAAAGTGCCCATTCTATTAAATAAACCTTAGGAAAAGAAATGGACTCATCACATAGAAGTCTAATAAGAGTAAATGCTATTTAATGTGGATGAAATCCGTCTGCATTTAGGGAAATGTGAATGCATATCTGGGCCAAGAATGGCAGCAACTTTTCTTAACCTTTATTGTCTCTGCAGTAGAAAGAACGCCATTACTCTGCTCATATCTCCCTGCTTGGTGTTTTTATTGGATAATATTGCGCTGGTCATAACACTTTTATTATCTATCAATATCGTTAATGTAGTATTCCTCATTACCTATAAATATGCTGTAAAGTTCTCTCTCCTTCTCTAGGTCATTGTAGTGGTTCTGCTCAGCATTGGAACAGTGATAATTTACTATATGGTATCATCAGGGTAAGAACTGCACTATCTTCTGGCTGTTTTACTGGGTTTAATTTATTAGGTGGATACAAAATGCACTGACACTGTACCACTGGCTGATTATCTCTCTATTAAAAAAAAATTGCAAATGCCCCCAAAAAAAGACATAAACTGTATTTAAACCTACTAAACGTGTGCTTTTCCTTGCAGTTTTTTTCTGAAAACAGTCTAGCTTTATTTCTTATTTAATATGACATTAAAACGGCTGCTGAGTCTTTATGAAAAATGGAGCCGTATTTACCATAATTTCCAGCTCAGAGGAGTTTTATTCATTTCAAAATGAATATGTGAACACCATAGGCAAGAAATATATGTTTCCCCATTGCAATTTCAGCTAAATTTAAGATGGCAGCTGTGAAAAGAAAGTATACAGTCATGGGCAAGTTATCATATCTCACAGATCTGTTTAGGGGTCCAAATATTTGATCATACGATTGATTGTCCCCATACGCCCAGACAGTAGTCAAAGTATACATTGCTTTTGAAGGTCTCATGCACATTAAAGTAAAATGGCTGCATATATAGTGTCCTGGAGCAAAGGTAGTTTGGAATCTGGATGTTTGTGGACATTTGTCCCCATCGCTACCTTGCTAAGCCATCAAATCACTACTTTAGCTCACTTTGTATGGTTAACTTGCACTACTTTTTTTTTTTGCTGTTGTTTAAACTTATAATGTTTTATATTGTTGAGCTGCATTAATATGTTTATTGCAATATACTGTATCCTGCTCATTTGCACTGTCTTTGCACTGCACTGTGGAACTGTTAATGCACAGCCAGCTAATACCGAGAGACTTTGGGACTTTTAAGCCTGTACACTGAGAAGCCAGTAATTTTCCACAGTTACCGTAAGGGAATATGCAGGAAAACAGTGAACCTTTGACTGTCTTTGTCAGATGGTTGATTACATTTGGATAAAGCTTAGTCATTCCCATTAACATGTATTGAGGCACAATACAAGTCTACAGCAGCCATGAACTTCAACATTGTTTCTGTTAGACTGTGCTTCTCCAGCTTCACCCATCCTACAAGAAGGTTCTGGATCAGTTACAAACTGTATAAAAATAGAGTTGTCAGAGTCCCTAGAGGTCGGCAGATAGGGACCTGTGTTTAGTAGGAGTGATTCTGCCACAAATGACTAAGATGCACTTGGATGCTACAGTCAATTTATTCAGCAATTTACTAAGACTGTAGACCTTTTGTAGAACTTGTTGAAGGGCCAGCCAAATTAAAAAAGGGTCAGATAAGATTTTTATTCTGTGGACTTATGTTCAGGATAAAATTTGTAATGATGACATTGACTGAAGCACATATTCTTGCTTATCCAGACTATACTAAACCTTTCAGATTGTATGCAAATGTATATTAAACGGGCTTGGGAGCAGTGTTGGCCCAAGTTCAGAACCAATAGGAAAGGGTAATTGCATGCGCTAGTCACTCACTTTGGCCTACTGAGAGGAATGATGATAATTTTAGCTATTTTAAGATAAAATTACTTGCCTTGGTCTGGTTGGTTACAGAGAAATTCAAAGAATGTATTTGGCAACTAAACCTACACTTATGCGTAATCTTGTTCATAACAGTTGAGAGTCTGCACACTTTGGTTAGGTTGAAGACCCCTAGAGCTGGATTATCTCAAACCCTATGTATATAGTTGGTGCCGATTGCACCAATCTTCTTTCATAGGTAGTCTTGACTGTGTCAGTAACACTACAGTTAACGTATGGTAGAGTGTAGCGCCCTGGAGCAAGGGTACTTTGGAGTCTGGGTATTTGCGGGTATTTGCCCCTATTGCTACTATACTTTAGTGCACTTTGGAGGATTAACTTGCACTATAATTGATGCTGTTCTTTACACATACTATTTTATATGTTGAACTGCCTTTTATATTGTATTGTAATATATCTTGCACTTTTATTACAATGTATTAGTTTCTTTCAGTATAGAGAGCAAACTATCTTCGAAGGCTAGTTTCACACTAGTGCTAGTGCATAGCCAGAGCTGATTAACTATAATGGAACCCTACTGAGATCCAGTCTGTTTCCAAAATTACTGCTGGGATTTTGCTGGACAAAAAACGTTGCTTGCTCTAATGTCGAAAACAGGTTGGATCCCTGCTGAGTCCTACTGGGGTTCTGGTTGTGCTACGGCCCTTTCCAGCTATGCCGAATAAGATGAACTCCTTCAGTCTGTTCCTCTGCCAGAAGATTTTAGCGCTAATGAGAACCTAGCCTAACTAGGGTCCATTTACCACCCAGTCGGCTTGTTCTGGACCCATAACCAGTCATTTACTCCTATGTCAGATCACCTACAGTAGGACAACTCTTTTTCGTCTCCTTAGATAAGTTCAGCCTTTTGTAGATATTATTATCTGAGCTGACCTGGCCATCGTTGTAAACTCCTTATTACATTCAGAGACAAAAATGTAAACTTTGTGATAAGAGACATTTCAGTGTTGAAAAGACATATAACTCTACTTATCTACATTCCAAATACAAGAGCGCTGAGCTTTCAATTTCACGCCGAGATCCAGTACTGCTGATAATACCCGCCATGGCTTCTCATATTGTCCTTCCCGTGTACTAAACTCTGCTCACTGTAAATAAGGCTTTAAAAGAGAGATGCATGTGTGAAATGTTTTCTTTATTACTATAGAAAAAAAAGATGGGAGAACGTAATTACAAACTTTCAGTGTTCTACGCAGCCTGAAAATTGATTGGACATTTGGAAAATTAATTTTGTATTGACCGCGTTCTTGCAAAATGTGTTATCATTAAATAACCAAAATCAATATAAATCTTAATTGCAAAAAAAAAAGGTGAAGCATCTTTGCCTCATGTATAATGCTGTGTGACGTGTTAGGCAATATATTTTATACCGTGTAGTTTATTGCTGCTGATGATAAGCTGAAATCCTGATTGGAGCTGGTTTACATTGTGGATTTCAAGGGAGAAGTAACATAACGTGAAGATCTTATAAAACCTGTAACAGGGCCTTCTTCATTCAATGTAGTGGTCTTTGATATAAGGTGACATTTTTAGTCTTCTTAGGTTCCAGAACTGGGGTGCAGCCACAAGCTCTGAACCCCGATAGTTACAACCAAGAGGATTCTTCTCTGAGGATTTGCAAGCAGAGGCATAATGAAGATTTATTTCAGGATTTTTTCCAGGCTTTCAACATGGGAAACTCTGTTGATGACATGCCCAGGCTTCTGTGACCTCAAATGGTCACCTTTCTATTAATGGTTATCTGTCAGCAGATTTTTACCTAAGAAAACCTGCTGCATGTGTGCTTGGCAGCTGAAGACATCTGTGTTGGTCCCATGTTCATAAGTGGCCGAATTGCTGAGAAATATGATGTTTTCATATATGCAAATGGGCTTCTAGGAGCAACAGGGGCGTTGCCGTTACACCAAGAGGCTAAGCTCTCTCTGCAGCTGCCAAGTCCCCTCTACTTTGATTAACAGGGCCAGGAAGTTACACCTATATATTCCATGCACTCAATCTCTCACACCCCTACACACAGGCCTCAGATTGAACCTAGATCACACCCGACACAGCCTTTCATGCACCCCAATATGATGCCGCCATCTTTGATATTTAAATTAATATACCAATTAATTAGGGGCTCATAGAAAACCCCACAGCACCACATTCGCAAGCAGGCTCACAGTAGTACAGGCCGCACTTATAGCAAACACACGGTAACACAAACCACATTCATACACTTAAAAAATGGAGGGTACTGGGCTCAGTCAGGGCACAAGGCAAAACCATTAAAGAAGTGCTTTAATGTACTAAAAAGGTTACAGTACTTATAAAAATTAAAAGAAATAGAGTTGCTTTTAATTTTTCTTTTAATAGAGAAATAAAAGAAATAAGAGTTTGTTAGCAGGCGGGTGCTAATTTCTGTCAAGATGAATATGGATTCTCTGCTACCAGTCCATACTGAATGGCATCATACAGACAATCTTACACAGATATAAAACCATACACAGATAATAAAAGCTATGAGAAAGGTTTTCCATTTCTCCCACTGATGATTATGGCTTACAGCTAATGAAAACCCAAAACCTAATATCTCAGAAAATTAGAATATTATAAAAAAAAGTTCAAAATTGTAGACTCATGGTGTCACGCTCTAATCAGCTAATCAACATAAAACACCTGCAAAGGTTTCTTGAGCTTTAATTGGTCCCTCGGTGTACGCTACACAATCATGAGGAAGACATCTGTCTTGACAGTTGTCCAGATGACACACTCCACAAGGAAGGTAAGCCACAAAAGGTCATTGCTAAAGAAGCTGGCTGTTCACAGAGTGCTGTATCAAAGCATATTAATGGGAAGTTAAAAAGTGTGGTAGAAAAAGGAGCACAAGCAACAGGGAGAACCACAGCCTTGATAGGATTGTCAAGAAAAGACCATTCAAGAAGTTGGGCGAAATTCTCAAGGAGTGGACTGTGACTGGAGTCATTGTTTCAAGAGCCACCACACATAGATGTTTCCAGGACAAGGGTTACAACTGTTGTATTCCTTGTGTCAAGCCACTCATGACCCAGACATAACATCAGAGCGTATTGCCTGAGCTAAGGAGAAAAAGAACTGGACTGCTGCTTAGTGATCCAAAGTGCTGTTTTCTGATGAAAGTGAATATTGTATTTCATTTGGAAATACAGGTCCCAGAGTCTGGAGGAATAGTGGAGAGAGACACAATCCAAGGTGCTTGAGGTCCAGTGTGAAGTTTCCGCAGTCAGTGATGGTTTGGTGTGTCATATAATCTACTGCTGTCGGTCTATCGTGTTATATCTTATATAAGTCCATAGTTAATACTGCTGTCTTCCAGGAAATTGTGGAGCACCTCATGCTTCCTTCTGCTGACAAGCTTTATGGAGATGCTGATTCCATTTTCCAACAGGACTTGGCACCTGCCCACACTATCAAGAGTACCAATACGTTGTTTAGTAACCACAGTATCACTGTGCTTGATCAGCCAGGAAACTCACCTGACCTAAACCCCATAAAGAATCTATGGGTTATTATCAAGAGGAAGATGAGGGACACCAGACCCAACAATGCAGACGAGCTGAAGGTCGCTATTAAAGGGGTATTCCCATGTCAGACAATGGGGGCATATTGCTAGGATATGCCCCCATTGTCTGATAGGTGACCCTCTGGGACCCGCAACTCTACTGAGAACAAAGCAGGGAAGGTGGAGCCGGAGGCCCATGGGTTTTCTGGGGTCCAGCCACCGCCAAGCACTCTCCCCATAGGATCGAATGGGAGCATGCGGCTAATGCTCCCATTCATTTCTATGGGGCTGACTGAGCCAGCCAGTCCCTTAATAAATGATACCCTACCTGCACTTATTCTAGCATTTTGTTAGCAGCAAAAAATTACAGAACCAAATTCATGTGTGTAAGGATCTAAACACACCTTTTTATACATATGAGGCGCGTTCTTCAGCAACGCAGGAGGTTATTCACAAAGGAAGTAGCTAATTTATGATGACGCATGCGACTTGTCATAAATTAAGTGCATCTGCAGCAGTCCATGTGGCTGGGGTAAAAACTACTCTAGCTGCTCAATGGAACAGTTTTTCTTCAACATTTACACCTGTTTCCAGGTTTAAATATTAGTACATTTGTCAGGGCTGATGTCCTGGCCTGACCAATATAACTACCCCCCACCACCACCACCACCACCACCACCACTTCTTCTCCACTCCCAAGTGGCAAGGATAGTGCAAAAACATCTGTGGGGCAAATTATTGTCATACTGGCATTCAAAAATGTGTAATTTTTACGGCATAAAAATGTTAGAAAATGATCCCTTAACCATCCTTTACATACTTGGAAAGCAAGAATAGTATCCAAAAAATATTCTTCACATTCATTGTGCCAAAAATATTAAAAGTACAGCGATTCAGAGATTATGCGAAGTAGCGGATGCATACATTACAAACACTTGTGGATTAATTCTGCGCATAATTTTGAGCCAGATCAATGAGGGCTTATGAAATAATCACAGCAAAGTGCAGAAGTCATTGCAGATTGTTTGGGATGCAAAGTTTGTGCCTGTTTTTTTCGGTGAAGTCGTCGAGCAGGTGTCAGCTGAATCGCGAGCGCTGTCAATCAGACAGAAAAGGAAACACAAGGGCACGTCTGTCTCCAGTTAATCAAGAACATTTATTAAAAGTTTCACTGCTGTAAACGGCAGCATTGCCAGGACTCGCTGAAGTACGCCATACTTAGAAATAATCAGGCACTCTTATTTCAACCTTTCCTGCCACATAAAAAAACATTGGAGTATTGCAGAGATGAGGCTTTTAGTAGAAATGAGGCACCAAATAAAATTAGTAAAAAACTGAACTGAGACATGGGAAACTGGCATCTAAAAGACATCATAGGGGAGATTTATCAAAACTGGTGTAAAGGAAAAGCGGCTTAGAAGTACAAGGCAACCAATCAGATTCCTCTTTTCACTTTTTGGAGATCCGTTGGAAAATGAAAGGTGAAATCTGATTCGTTGATATGGGCAACTAAGCCAGCTCTACTTTACACCAGTTTTGATAAATCTCCTCCAATGATTTGCTATACTATTTTGATAATTAAAGGGTTGTCTCATAAAGATGATAATAGCTCCCATTCTAGGGAATGTTCCACAGGATCGACACTTAGCAAATGTGCTGACTGTCCGCACTGCAACGGTACGGAGGCACAGACAGAAAACCAATGGAAGCACTCCATAGTGCTTACATGGGCTTCCGATCCGTGCCTCCGTTCTGTACTGCACTGCATCTCCCAGATTGCTTACCCATTCAAGTCATGTGGGGTGCACACGGCCGGTGCCCTTGCATTGCGGACCCGCTGATCGCGGCTGCAAGATGGCCACGGCCGGGCAACGGCCCTAACACTGTATCAGCATGGCTTCATGAGAGATCGGTCATGTCAAACTAAGTTAATCAGTTTCTATGAGAAGGTAAGTTCTAGACTTGACCACGGCAAATTAATGGATGTCGTATATCTGGACTCCAAACATAGAAGAGGATTCTTTATGGTAAGAGCATTGAGGCTCTCTGCCTGAGGAGGTGGTGATGGTGAATTCACTAAACTTCAAAAGGGGTTTGAATGTATTTCTGGAGTGTTATCAGTTATTCTGATTGGAGTCGGGAAAGAGTTTTTACCCCTTAAATGAGGAAAATTGACTTTACTTTACATGGTATTCTGCCTTCGTCTGGATCAAGTTGCAGGATAACAGGCTTAACTGGATGGGCGGATGTCTTTTTTTGGTCTAAAAAACTATGTTAGGGCTCTTTCACACTACCGTTATTGTTTCCGTTTAAACTTTCCGTTTTTTTCCGTCAAAAAACGGGAAATAACGGATCCGTTTAAGTTTCCATTGATTTCAGTGATGACGGACAGGTGTCCATTATATTCATTTTTGTAACGTATCCGTTTTTCTAGACGGAAACTAAAGTCTTGTCTGCAGGATTTTTCTTTCCGTCTGAGAGAACGGATCCGTCATCTTCCGTTATGAAATTTGAATGAAAGTGTATGGGAGACGGAGGGAAACGGATGGGCAACGGAATGGTTTCCGCTATGTTATCCATTTAGCGGATCCGTTTATAATTTGACACATGCTCAGAAGATGTGAATTTGACAGGAAACTGGATAATTCACATGACAGGAAATAAAAGAGCAGCCATTTTGATACTGGTTGCCAAAGGGAGCTATCCAGCACTTGTCACCAAGGTATTTTCTCACTGAAAAGTTTTGAAAGTGTGTTTTATGAAGTGTTATGTCTCTCATTCCACTATCCCTGCATCAGGAGATATAATCTGCGTTTAACATATGTTATTTTCCATTGTTTCGGATTATATATCCTGTATGTTTTGCTTGTATTTTCATATGTAAACACTTGGCCCCTCTTGTATATGTTTCTAGATCCCTTTTTTTTATGTCATTATCGAACTGGTTTCTAACCGTTTTTAGGGTGTCTTTAAAGTGTACACCATGGTATAGTAAAAATTGCTTTTGCACTGCTTGTGTGTCACTTTTTGGTGCATTTATTAATAAATGGGTCTCCTGTTTGTAGTGTTGTGCCGTTGTTTTTTTTTGGGGTGCTATTATAATTCTATGTAGTAATTTCTTTTATTTTTTACTTTTTCTGCAGTTTCTTTACGCAATTTGCAAAATTTGCTTTGGCCTCGCCATTTACGAGGATATTCTTCCTTTGGCGTCTAAGCTTCGAAAGGTTGTGACTGTAAGTGTTGCCCTCTAAAATTACCTTTATCCTTCAAAATATATATTTTTTTGTCTAATTTATTTATTTGTTCTCCAGAAATGTCTTCTTCCAACAGCACGACTCCTCCTCTGGAGATTGTGGTAAATTATTTTCAGTCAAATCATGTATATGTATCTAATCACTGTCTAGTTTTATTTCTTTTTTTGTGGTTTTCTGTTTGTTGCCCAGCAGGAATCTCCCTTATCATCGGATGCGTTCCAAAATCCGACGTGGTCGCCTAGTCATGGGGCAGCTTCTGAATCGGTAAGGTTTCCATAATTTATGTATGTGTTGTGTTATTTGCCTTCAGTTTATTGTCTGTGCTGTTTGGCATGTATTATCCAGACTCTACATCAGTCTGCAATATTTTAGTAGCATGGCTCAAACATCTGCCCCCACGCCAATTAGCTGTATGGGGGAGATGATTTGCCGTATGCGCCCATGCAGTCTCCATTTTGTCTTTATGTCTGCTGATGAAGTCCCATATCGCTACAACATCAGACATGAAGACATCTAATGTAGATGTAAAGTGCGCATAGCGTGCCTCGTTTACCCCTGTAGCTGATTGCGTGGTGGGACAGGTGTGTAACCCTTTCCGATGTGTTATTGCTCCCTTAGGCCCCATTCAGACGGCCGTGTTTCACGGCCTGATGCGGGCCATGAAAGCCCGGCCTGTGCTCCCCCTGAGTACGCTTCCTGAGGCCGCCGCTGTACAGTGAAACACTGTTCACGCTGGTATCCAGTGTTTCACTGTACAGCGGCGGCCTCAGGAAGTGCACAGCGTCATAGCAACCAATTACGCTGTGCGCTCCGGTCCTGTAGGGGAGCACAGGCCGGCCTTTCACGGCCCGTATCGGGCCGTGAAATAAGGCCGTCTGAATGGGGCCTTATCCACAGTCAAGTTAATCATTTGGCAGTTGAACTATGACCTATGTAATGTAATCTAAATGTGTTTTATTTTTTAAAAAGGGTGGGGCCTCACAACCAGGATCGGGAGCTCAACAGAGGGTACAAGTAGGGCGTGCTCCGGATGACAAAAGTGTAAGGCTACTTTCACACTAGCGTTATGGAATTCCGGTATTGAGCTCCGTCATAGGGGCTCAATACCGGAAGAAAACGCTTCAGTTTTGTCCCCATTCATTGTCAATGGGGACAAAACTGAACTGAAGACAACTGAATGCTCCTGAAAGCATTCCGTTCAGTCTTCAGACCGGAGAGCAAACCGCAACATGTTGAGGTTTGCTCTCCGTACTAGTTATCCGCACCTAAACGGATCCGGAATGACCCCCAATGCAAGTCAATGGGGACGGATCCGTTTGGTGTGGTTTAAACAGTTTAAATATTGATGATTGTCCACCCTTGGGCTCATGTGCTGTGGTGATCTGGGTGAACCCTAGGGGGGGCCTCTAGTGCTTGGACAATCACCCGAGCATAATGTCAGTCAATGTGACTCCAAAACCAGGCCACCCCTGCTCTGAAGAGGGGAGTGTGACTGGTTTATTGTGGTCACCCCTGTGGCTTGTTAAATGTGGCCAGATAGCACTTTAGCCCATAACCGGTCTTTTGTGTTTACAAACTCTCCCTGCCCTATCTTTTAGGTACTTACACTATCTGTCTCTGACATCATAACACTGGCCTGGAAAGTGTGACTGGGTGCTATAATGCAGACAAGGACGCCTTCCGGCTAGACTATCTTTGTCCTTTTATTGTTTTGCCTTTCTTCAGTCCACAAATTGCATTTACTTTGTCCAGCTCTCTATCTGCACTATATTCCCCTTATAGAATATTCCCCCACCCCATTCCCTTTTTGTTCAATATATTTTGGCTTGACATAATCGCCAGTTAAACAGCTTCCACTTTCCCATGGAGGTGGCCACCATTCATATGGTAGAGACTCCAGCCGACCGTGAAGTCTGGACAGTTCTCAAAGATACTAAATCCCTCCTTCCTACACTAGTGTTTGGTTCACTTGTTTCCTATTTTATTGTTTCACTTACATTTTTGGCTACCAAAAATTGTAGAATCAATTGAGGGCCTTGCCAGAAATGTATTCCCGAAATTGATGAAATCCTTATTATGTTTCTTCATACTAAAAATAAGTTTTGCTTTTTTGACCATATGGACCATGAATGCTGAATTTTCCAAAGACCCGCACAGTAATCTGTCCTACCGATAAACTATGTGTTGAACTCTAGTGCAAGGAAACCCAACATTTGACAATCCCTTGCTTTTGGCCATTTTGGACGCTCTTTACCCCTAGTAATTGAATCTGACCATAACAGCACCTGTCTTGAATGCCCTGCTCTCCTGGTCCCCTGCTTTATGTAGCTGACATTCCCCTGACTTGGCCACTAATTGTCTAGTGGCAGCAGTGCTGCCTGTGAAGTTGCATCCCCGTCATGTGCCAAACTTGCATACAGGTTGGGTTGTCTCAGCTTATGGTTAGCATTCATAGCAAATTTACATCTACCCCGCTTTGGAACTTTTAACCCAATATGTTACTTCCTTTCATGAGCCTCATCATTAACACCCTCCCCATAGAGTGCTTGCTCTTTGTACCTTTGTTTGTCTATGAAATTGTAATGCGTTTGTCTGTGTACAAATTACACACTGTGCACTTCAAAATAGGCTATTTGCTGACCTTCATGCCACAGATATGCCCCCTTAAACGGTATTTCCAGGACTAACTACATTACACAAGCTGTGCACTGGACTGCGCTGTATTGAATTTTATACATACTAATGTTGCTTATGCCATAAAGGGCCATGTCCAAAATGCCCACATCTGAAAGTTACTTATGTTAGTCCCCTTCTAAACTACATGAATCATAGCTCTCTTGATTTTATATTACATTTTTGTGGTCCACCCACAATGAAAATTCTATCCTGATAATGCACTGTTTATATTTAGTTCACCATTCTAAATCCAACTGTCCAAACAGTCTGCTTTGTCCTCTAGATAGTAAGCCAGAAATCCAATTGGCCACGAGCAGCTCACTCTTGTGGATTTTTACAATGTATTTTAGAGGTTAGATCATAAAATCTCCTTCTTTATTGATGGGCACCAGTTCCTCCTGTCATATTGTTGATGACCTTTTTTGTTTATTTGCTCAGGGATCTAATTGCAGTTTTCGACATGATGAATAATGAAGTAATGTATCTGTCCCAAGTTTTGGCAGTGGAGTACAAGTAGTTAATTGTATATATGTGCATTTATGACAATGTTTGCCCTTTTTTCATGGATACAGGAGACTCCACAGTCAATTGACCACAGTTCAGGGGCAGAAAGAGGCGCAAGTGGGCGTGGTGGTCGAAGCAGGGGTCGGGGACGTGGTGGCCGTGGGACAAGGGGTCGACAGACTGTAAGTGATTTTGTTTTATATTTTTTTGGGAATACAAACAATTGTTTTAGTAACATAATTTTTTAACTAAAGTGTAATGTTTTAAATGCAGGGTCCTCTGGCTTCGGGGGTGGAAGAGGAGGAGCCTCCCATGCCAAACATCGATGGGGCCCTCCTCATCCAATTAGTCGAGGAACGCCCTCCACTGTGGGACCAGTCTGATCGGCTCCATTTGGATCAAATGGCCACCCGTCAACTGTGGCTGGAGGTGTACAGGGCCATCATGCCCAATTGGGATACCCTGTCCCGTAATGGCCAATTGAGCTGTGGTGAGTATTTTAAATCCAATTTGGACCCTTTTTACCTGTAACATCTACATTGTAGTGTTTTCTCAAAATTTTTTTGGCTTGGTTATATTTTTATGCAGGACGTTTCATTATTAACCGCTGGAGGTCAATGAGGGACCGGTTTATCTGGGACCTCAATAAAGAGCGTTTGGCCCCCAGCGGTTCCGGAGCGAAGCGCACTTGTACCTATCGCTACCAGAGGGCTCTTGAATTCCTGAGGCACACGGCAGAACTCCGAAGGTATTTTCTGGAAAATGGCAATGTTTGAATTTGACATAGCTAAATCCTGCCTTTCTCACATTGACACATACAAATTGACCATACAAGGTGAATGAAATCCACACCTAGATTTTTGGATGTACCTATCCATATACACTCTGATTGACTGTATCCTTTACTATGTCAAATTTGGGACATGTTCGTGAGAATTCAATGATCAAGATCACTGTCAACAACAAGCAATACAAAGTAGCATAGAATTTACCCATGAAATGATTGTTTTGAATTAGAGCATGTTTCCCAACATTTGGTTTAGCCACAAACTGTAGTTGTTGCCGTCAGACAGGAAAAGTTAAATGTTTTGTCTATTGTTTGAATGCTTATACTGTGTATTTTTTGGATTGTCATCGACATGTATATTAAACTGTCCTAATGATGTTTTTTGTTTTCCCATTTCTAAAACACAGTCCAGTGTGAAAGAAGTTCCGCCCAGTGAGGCCCTATCCGAGTTAGAGCAGGAGCCGGTTGCGGGGCCTTCTGTGACAGAGCCAGGTACTCGGGACAATGAAGGTTCCCGTTCTGCTCCGGCCAATCCTCCCCATTCTGAAAGGGCGAATATCATCGAATCTTTTGAAGGACTGGGGAGGAGAGGCCAAGAAGGACGGAGACAGCAGGCGGACCGTGGTGATCTCGCAAATATCCTTTGGGACAATTTGTTGAGATTGGATGAGCAGAATGTGAGGACTCGGTAGGAGTTACTCACTCAATATCGACAGTTGGAGGGGGCGGTGCTGCCGATAACAAAGAGACCTCACCATCAGTTCCTCCAAAGCCTTGGTCCTCTGCTGGAACGTGTAAGTCCTGATAACATGGCTCCGTGCTGCACGGCACTGATTCAAACCATCCACTATTTTGAGTGCTGCCCCCCTTCCCCTTCCTACCCCCCCATCCTATCCCCCAGCCCCATCCTATCCCCCAGCCCCTTCCTATCCCCCAGCCCCTTCCTATCCCCCATCCCACTCCTACCTCCCATCCCACTCCTACCCCCCATCCCACTCATACCCCCCATCCCACTCCCAGCCCCCATCCCACTCCTACCCCATATCCCACTCCCATCCCACTCCCGTCCCCCATCCCAGTGCACAGTGCTCCTGCACAAGTAGCACATAGTACATTAGATTTACTCAACTACATACATACATTCTAGGTACACCACCTCACCAAGCCTATGTTCATATCACAAACTCTGTGGAATTTTAATTATCTTAGATTGTATCTGTATCATGGGCCCACAAAAAAAGGTTAAATAGTGGGCCCTGTTTTCTCGAGGCCAACACTGCTGTTAGTGTTTGAACAAACACTACTACAGTGTTGCTAAATTAATTGAGCCATGACTTCTCTAGGGTTTGGATCTCCCCTTGCAGGGCTGCTTTGGTAAAGTACTATATCTTATCTTACTTTTCACTACTCACTATGAAGGAAGGCAAAGGGAGTGCATTGGAGCATGACATTACACAATGATGAAGTCAAACAGGCTGATTGAGTTTCAATATGGCTAGACCCCGATTATCCAAATCCACCTTGTTATGTCTTTACTTATGTCAAATTTGGCGTCCATCATTGTTCACCATAAACAACCTGGAGTGAAGGGTACACATAAAAATGGTGTCATGCAAAGATCTAGCAGAGATCTACTTTTTTGTAACGAGCTTGTTTTAGTCCCTAAGAATTACTCACAGTTTCTAAAAATGCGGTGTACCCTATGGCAAAATTGTACAACAATGCTTTGGATTCGTTAAACACGGCAAGTAAAAGTGTTGGAGAGAAAGTCCTAATTTTGAAACTTAGCTTTTCACAAGACTACTTCAAAAATTCTAACAGACACTACAAAATAGCAATAAAAAAACCAACACAATTTTGAAAACATTTACTGCTCATAAGAATAAATAATTACAAGGCCACACTGGGCACAAAACAAAAATATTATACAAATTTAACATAGAAAAAAAAAATTACATGTCTGGTTGCCATGCAAGTAATCCATGCGTGGTTTGGAAAACATTTGCAAAATCATCCCGTAAGGCATTAACAGCAGCTGTAGCCCGAGGACCAGTGTGCTGTTGCTGTTGTACAGATGCAGTTGAGGGTACATCAGTGGGAAAATGTTCCCGTGCCAACAGGAAATTGTGCAAAATGACACAGGCCTTCACCACACTGTCAACTGTATCTGGCATGAGCTGGAAAATGCGCCATTTGGAGGTGAGAATCCCAAAGGCACACTCTACCATTCGCCATGCCCGGCTCAGTCGATAATTAAAGGTTTGCCGAACAGGACTTAAGTGGCGCTGGCCCTATGGCTTCAGGAGGTTGTAACACATCTGAAAGGCCTCATCTGCCACAATTATATATGGCTGAGGCTCAGTAGTGCCAGGCAGAGGTTGTGTTAGGGGAAAATTAAAATTGCCACTGTAAACCCGGCGGCCCATGGCTGATGCTTTAAAAACTTTAGAGTCATTGGTCCTCCCATAAGCACCAATTTCGACGCAAATGAAACGGTACTTTGCATCGGCCAGTGCCATCAAAATAACAGAAAAAAAATGCTTATAATTAAAAAACAAAGAACCACTTAAGGGAGGCTTCTGTATGCGGATGTGCTTCCCATCCAGGGCCCCCAAACAATTTGGAAACTGTGTAACTTCCCAAAAAGTCTTTGCTATTTCTTGCCAATCCTCGGTGGTGGGTTCGGGAATAAATTCGGTATGAAGACAAGCCCACAGTGCCTTGCAGGTATCTTTGACTATGTAGGAGATTGTCGATATACCCAACCGAAATTGATAGTGGAGGCTGGAATAGCTCTCCCCAGTGGCAAGGAATCTGTAAATAAATCAGAAGCATTTTTCAAATATCTAAAATACAACAAAAATATGAAAGTAACAGACCAAAAACACATTGCCTAATGCCACCCAAATTAATATACATTTACAATTAAAAAATATCGAGCAGAGGACTAGGGGGTGCTCAAGTGCTTGGGCAAACACAGGAGCAGACTGGAAGTCAATGAGAGTAAACCAGGCAACCCCTGTTCAGACAAGTGGGAGGGAGGAGGTCTCCCTTTTTTAAAAAGGTCCACACAATATGGACAACCCAATAGGGGCCAAAAAATAACTCCAAAAAATACAGACATTTTAAAAAAAATCACAATTGGACACAAAATACCTGCCATAGCCAGGTCTGTCTGTGCAATATCTGTCCCTCTCTGTGAATAAAAATGGCCATGAACGTGTGTTATCTAGCATACAATCAAGCGTGCCTAGCAAGCCAATCAGTGTAATGGCAGTAGCCAAGCTGGCTCCTGGCATAACACTGAAGGAAATCTGTCCCCGGCAAAATAGCAAGTGGACCAGAATGCGAGCTGGCTTGGGCCAAAAAAAAGTTGGGCCCAGCATGCACGATCAACACTAGAGAAGACATCGGTGTATATCCTAGGACAAGTTCGCAATTACAGAGCCAAAAAAATAACAAAAAAGTGTAACAAAATACAGTGTATCACTGTACAGCGGGGCCCTTAGGAAGCAAAACCCTGTCATAGCTACCAATGACGCCATGCAATCAGGCTCACAAAAGGAGCACAGTCCCGACATACACAGACTGGACAAGAAATATAGTTGATTGGAGGCAAAGTCCATGACATTTTTCAGACCTAAAATACAATATTTGTTGCCCAAAAGTATAAAAAATGGGAGAAAGAAATGCTATCTACTAACATTGAAGGGGTGATATTTACCGTATAGTGACCAAGTCTCTCCTCTGGACACACACATCTCCAGAACCTGGTATTCTGTCGCTGAAGACGATGACTCAAACGGGAAAGAATATCATCAAAGGACTGTATGGTCATCCTAAAGTAGGCAACAAACTTTTCAGGATGCTGCCGCAGCTCCCGGTGAAGGACAGCAAATGCCCCCCGAGTCATCCTACAAGAATTTATAGGATGAACCCAGAAGCGGCGACGTGTGCGGCAACTCCACAGACCCAGCCAAATCCCATATTCAAGGTCGAACATACTATGAGCTGGTAACATGGTTTCCGCTACACACATCCACCGCACAGCTCAGCCGTTCCGTTAGGTAAAAAACGGATCCGTCTACAAACGGAAACAATAACGGTAGTGTGAAAGAGCCCTAACTATGTTACAATACAGTATGTATTTCATGGACCTCTAAAAAGGCACAAAGGATGCAAATATTGTGAGAAAAAAAACTACAAAAAACTGTTTGAAACAAGCCTTAAAGCTGTCATGTGGAACCAGAATACATTGCACATTGCAGTAAAACACTTTTTCCCACAATTTGGTGAATATTTAAAAAAAAAAATAAACAAAAACCCGCAATATGACAAGGATGTTTAAATAGACTCTTAGACTTCCTGCACTGTTTTTCTGCGCATATTCTCATCTGGGAAAACACATCATAATACAGTACCAACAAAGTGTGTGAGATTAGACAGATCTCATGAACACTTTGCTTTTTATCTTCTGTGTGGAAATTGACCTGACATGCGGATTTAGAAATCAGCAACATGTCAATTGTTTGGTGCAGATTTCTGTAATTTTTGGTGTAAATAACACATGCAGATTTTGATGGGGATTTGGTTCAGAAACATACAGAAATATGCACAGAAATTTGTGCGGAATTTCTGCAAGTCTACCCGCACCTGGTTTTAGTGTAAAAATAGTTACAAGACCATTTTGTAACTTTTTTTTAGCATCCATGTTTTCAATTTTTTGCTGAACTGCCGTTTTTACACAGCGCTCTACACTTGGAAGTGGCATTCTGGGGGTTGGAACAATGGCTCCGGCAAACTTGCTAACATTTACACCATAAAACAGGCATACATTATGGTGAAAAACTACTCCATTAATAGGGCTGGAGTGGTTTTTACTCCTGGAGAAAGGACTGCCAGAAGTGCACCTAATCTATGACGAGGAGGATGCCTCGTCATAAATTAGCCAAATCCTATGGCAGCGCAGGGGGGAAATAAAGACTGGCGTAAAATGCTAGTCTTTGTAAATGACCACCAGTGTCTTAAGAGGGATGATCTAAACTTGTCCATGTGTTGTTCACTAAAAACCTATGATTTTTCCATCCGTAATACTCAATTTTGTCTCCAACAGTTTCTCTCTTTTTTGCCGGCATTGTGGCATCAGTATGTCATCCATTTTTCATGTCAATTAGGCCTCATGCACACGAACGTGTGCCGGCCGTGCCCATGCTGCGGGCCGCACTTGAATGGGGTCCGCGATCCGCATCCGAGGGTCCGCACCGCAAAAAAGTAGTGCTTGAGCTACTTTTTTGCGGTGCGGAGGCATGGCCAGAAACACCACGGAAGCACACCGTAGTGCTTCCGTGGTGTTTCGATCCGTGCCTCCGCTCCGCATCTCCCGGATCGCGGACTCATTGAAGTGAATGGGTCCGCGATCCGTGATGCGGGCTGCACACAGCCGGTGCCCGTTTATTGCGGACCCGCCGTATGCGTTGAATGAGCCCTAATAGTTAGACAAGACAGTGTAAATGTATACTAAAGAGTTTAAGAATCATCATCAGTGGTTCATGCTGGATGATCAATTTGACGCATCATTAGACCCTTTTACCCTTTTCTGTGCTGAATAAGCCCACAGAATCTGAATGAGATAAAACCTCATTTATATGCCTGGTACTGTCATCCACTGCAGGGGCGGACATAGACAGCAGAGGGCCCCTGTGCAAAGAGTGTGCCTGGGCCCCCCCCATGCCAAATTCTCCACTTAACCTATTCCCTCCTAACATTGCATACAGCAATACAAAACATACGGTGAGGCTACTTTCACACCTGAAGCACTACGATCCAGCTGGACACAAAACACAGCATGCAGCAGTTTGTGTCCCGCTGATTCTCAGCATTTTTGCCTGAATGTGGCCGAATCTCTGTCGGACCCCATTATAGTTAATGGGACCAGCGGGCATTCTGCATCCAGCAGTGCCGGATCCAGTGAATTCCAGCAGGCTGTTCTCTGCTAGAACAGCCTACCAGATGTGAATGTAGCCTAATACCTCGTACATCCAGTGACGTCTTCTTAGATGTAGACGTTCTCTTTCCTCATCTTCTCCTTTCAGACTGACCGCCATGATGATTTCTTTCCGCTATCTCTTCTCTCTGCGGAGTATCACAGACAGACATCGTAGTTTCCTACTTTTCCATCATTCTCTCACCTTCTGAACACCCCATCCTGCCACCTATAATACTGATGCTGTGCTCCCCAAAACTATACTGCAGAAACTACTATTACCACACAGTTGGCGCCCCCTTCAATAATTATTGGCACAGAGTGCCCTAAAAAATAACTGCACCCTGGAAACTGTGTCCCCAACACTAATAGTGCAAACATAAAGTCCCCCAAAAATAATGATACAACAAATGCCCTGTTGTGTGACAGTAAAAAATACCTCCTCTTAGTGCCCCAGAGAAGCAAATGTCCCTATAGTGCCTTCATAATGTGTGCCAATACCCCTACTGTGTGCCCAAAAAATCCCCAATTAAGTTAAGGTCCCCATAGTGCCCCATAATTTGCACCAGTAAAGAATACTCCTATAAAGTGCCCCTAGTAGATGCCCCCCATAGTGCCAGTATATAATGCCCCTTTGTAGATGGCCCCATAGTGCTCCCTCCATCTGTGCCAGTATATAATGCCCCCTTGTAGATGCCCCCATAGTGCCAGTATATAATGCCCCTTTTCTAGATGCCCCCATAGTGCTCCCTACATCTGTGCCAGTATATAATGCCCCCTTGTAGATGCCCCCATAGTGCTCCCTCCATCTGTGCCAGTATATAATGCCCCCTTGTAGATGCCCCTATAGTGCTCCTCTCCCCAATGTGTGCCAGTATAATACCCGCTAGTAGATGCCCCCATAGTACTCCTTTCCCCCGATGTGTGCCAGTATAATGCCTCCATAGTGCTCCTTTCCCCCATGTGTGCCAGTAAATGCCCCCTAATAGATAAAAATGCCTCCTCCATACTGGCCAAAAGTGTAGTGTTAATAAAAAAACACATATACTTACCTCCATGAGCCTGTCAGCGAGGCGATGCAGGCCTCATCTGGCCTGTGTCCCGCTCTGTTTGGCTCAGGTGGCCGATGACGCCTGAGCCGGCCAGGCACTAGGCCTGCAGCCTATCAGAGGAACGGGTAAGGCGATACAGATGAATATGGAGATGAGCGCTTCCCATGGGCACCCCTGCCGCACTGGGCTCCTGTGCAGCCGAACCGGCACAGTCGTATGTCCGCCTCTGATCCACTGCAGATCTTAGGCTACTTTCACATCTGCACTTTTCCTTTCCGCTATTAAGGATCTCAATAGCGGGGGAAAACACTTCCATTTTGTCCCCATTGATTGTCAATGGGGACAAAACTGAACTGAACGAAACGAAGTGCACCAGAATGGTCCACGATGTGAGGCGGAGCAAGGCGGATCCGTTTTCTGGGAGTTTTTGCTGATCCATGACCGATTCAGCAAAAACGCTGGTGCAAAAAAATTCACTGTGAATCCACCATATCTGAATTCATCGATAATGGCACTGCATAAACATATGAAAGGGTACGTTTGGGACACCTTCACAATGAGTTTTTTGAGGGGGAATATGATGTGGATTCCACACCAAAAAGACACTGGCAGACAAACTAAATCTGCCTCCCAACATTTTCAATGAGACTTTATGCGGTTGTGGTTTATAGCTGCCACCAACTGCCCAAAGACAAGACATGCCCCTTGGAGCAGAGTCTCGATGGAAATTATGGCAGGTGTCTACTCATAGTTTAGCTCCCCTCATTGAGGATAAATTTCAAGCAGGTCAGTCTGCAGCATTCATGTTAAAATACCATGGCTACAGAATAAGCAAAACTGACATAGTGAAAAGGGCTTTAGAGATTAGCATCTCTTGCTTTATTCTTAAAGGGGTTATCCAAGGTCTATAATGCCCCCCATATACCAGAGCCCCTGACACAGATAGTAATTACCTCACTCTCCGGCACCCATGTTGTTTCTGATGCCGGCATGGCCGCCCCTGCATCTCCTCATTGCACGGATAAAAACATGTGGTGTTGGGGAGCAGCCAATAGCAGGCTGCAATGGGAAAGAGCCTCCCTAGTGTCACCCACGATGCTAGGGAGGCTCTTTCCCGTTGCAGCCTGCTATTGGCTAAAATCCCCCCAAACACCCACCCAGTGCCCGATGTTTTCATCCGCATGACGAGGAAATGCAGCGCCAGCTGTGACGGCATTAGAAACGACACCGTGTGAGGGGCCAGGGCATATGGGGGAGGAGGGCATTATAGGCCTTGGGTAACCCCTTTAAACTACTTTCACATCTGTGCTTTAAAATGTAGCAGACTGTTCTGGCAAAGGAGCAGCCTGTCGGAGTTTACCATATCAAGCATAGCCAGATAATACCGAAAATCAGCAGATCCTCATTGATTACAATCTGGCCGTTTTCCAGCATAAATGCCGTCTTTCAGGCAGATAAAAAATCTTGCATGCACAACTTTATGTCAGGCTGAAAGTTGGCATTTATGCTGGAAGCACATTTTTTTGTAAGTAGTCATTGTACCCCTCAGATTCTGCGTTCATAGATGATCGCGGCGTCTGAGTGTAAAAACAGTGTAAAAATAAACATTAAAAAATACATTAAATCAAACTTACCTCCTCCATTTGCTCGTGACGGGCCAGCCGCCGCCATCTTGCTTGAAGATCTGGAGCGAAATTTTGCGCGGCGCGAGATTACGCCATCACGCCGGCCGGCGTGGTGACGTCATACGTCACTACGCGCGGGAATTGGAGGAGGTAAGTATGGATTTTTTTGTTTTTTACACTATTTCAGGATAAATCTATTTGCCGACATGAAGTACAAGGAAATTCGGCTTCTAGGCGAATCAAATTTATCCTGAAATTCGGATCGAATTCCACTTCGTAGGATTCAATTCGCTCATCTCTAATTATTAAATTAACCTCAGTGAATATAATAATTAGAGAAAAGTGACCAAATGACATCTTGCTCATTGGTTTAGTCGGTTTCTGATTTTCCAGTTATTAAAATGCACAATTTAGATGCTAATCAATTTTCCCTTCTGGTAAATTAGACGGGAATAAAAACAAATTCATTTTTCCATTATATTCTTTGTACTGGCAATTCTGTGAATCAGGCAAAATGATTTCTCATCTCTAATAATAATATACTTAAACCAAAATGGAGGCAAAGACATTCATTTCAAGGTCTTCCCTTTCTTCAGCAAAATGAGTTTGTATATAGTAAAGTACGCCTTGTATGTGAGTCAGGCAAAGCCAACGAAGACTGTAGGAGCTCTTCTGCAGGGGCACAGTGCCCTCTGCTGGCTAAACATGACACATTACACTTTCTTTCTGCAAATTCTTTTTATTTATTTATTGTACTCACTTATATAGCACTGATATATTTCACAGCGCTTTACAGAAATTATCATTACTTGCTGTCCCCACAGGAGCTCACAATCTAAATTCTCTATCAGTATGTCTTTCGACTGTAGGAGAAAACCATAGTACCCGGAGGAAACCCATAGAAACATGGGGAGAACAAAGTCCATGCAGATCTTTTCCTTGGTCTAATTGTCAACGCTATAATGAATGCTATAATACCTAATTGGAGGAATATGCATAATATCAGGAAAATCTAATATTATGTGCGAAGAAAGCACTTTTAGACACAAATCTAATATTATCCCTCCTGTATGCATAATAAAAATAATAATAATAATAATAATAATAATAGTAATAATAATAACAAAAATAATCAATAAATCATTAAAAAGAGAGAAAAACTGAGATTTGTGATTGAAATGCAGTGATACTATGATTGGGCTGACAATTATAGTGTAGGATCCATCTCTCGTCTCCTGACAGAGCTGCAATCAAACTCTCTGGCTTCTTCATTGAGTTAGTAATCTCCTAACTGACTGCACAAGGATTTATTCACCTGGCAAATATGTCAACTTTTGGAGGTGAGTTGTCTTTAGGTATGTTACTCTTTCAGTACATCTGTATTAGTCCTACATGTAGTTATACTCTACATGTATCTTCAAATAAATCTTCCCTAAACATACAGATTAAGGATAAGCAAATCGGATTTGTTACAAATTTATTAGTAGATCAAATCCAAATATTTTTGATTCATTTCAGATGAATTGCATAAAATGGTGTCCAACGCCATTTTTCTGTTAATATTGATGGGGGAAGCCATGAGGGAGGAAGAAGTCAGAGGATCACATGACACTAAGAGGAACTGGAGGAGGAGGACTTGCCCTGATTGGGTCAGACAGCCTCATCAACCAATCAGGGAGATAGTAGGCAGGGAGATGTCTATGTCAAACCTGCAGAAGCGCCATACTAGTCTAGGAAGGAGTGTGTCCTTCTGACTAGGAAGGAGCGCATCTGAAATGTGTGCCAAAAAATGATTTTATAATATACAGAGCCAAAAGCAACTATTATAGCGTGATTAGGGACAATATAGGGAAACTATAGAGAAAGAATAGAAATATGAGGGAATTCAATCACGGAAAGCTTTGAGAGAGTTGGTCACACAGGCTGGTCACTGAGCTTAAAGCTGCTTGTTGATTGTTGTTGCAATTGAGCCTAGCACTTTTACATTACAAAACCAACCCCTGCAAGAAAAAAAAACACATTTTGTATGCAAATAGAGACAGCTTTAAAAAAAAGAAAACCCTCAAGTTTCTACATAGGCTTAGTGACAGCACATTACCCCAATAGAATTCTGCTGCAAATGCATCTCCTCACAGAGGTCCAAACTTTGAATTTGTGTGTTCAAGTACCATAGGAAACTCCAGAACACGGGTGCCTTAGAGTCAATGAGTCTTTTTTTAGACAAGTTATCTCTACTGATCTTTCCCTACACCTCTTTGTCTCATCTGGTCTGCTTTTTGTAGTTCTTATTGCCATATTCTTGGTTGTACTGGGTCCAGGATAAGCTAAAGTGTAGCAAAACACATGAGCTTCCTTCTCCTAGCCCTAGTTAGAATAGACTCAGAACTGACTACAATATTCTAATTCCTTTATTTATGTAGAGGGTGACACCAACCTCTATCTAGTGGTGGCTATGCATATGGCCTGTTAGTACCCATATGATTTTTTCATGCACCAGACCACCTCAGAAGGGAGCATGTATTGTTTAGAGGTCAGACAATGGTTGTTCATCAGAGATGCCTTTCATATACTGAAGCCCTTTGAAGAGGCCCCAAAACTTGTCAGTAGGGACAGTAGGGACAACTGCAGCATAAACTATGTCACTCCCGTCATATTTATCAGAAGAAGAACAGCTTACACATCTTACTGGCCACCCTGTAACTGTTGCAGTCCCAAAAGGAGAAAGTTCCATGAAGGATGAGAAGCTGCCACTGGAGGAGGAGAAGTTGGTGGGGGAGGAGCAGGAGCATGATCATGATGATGACAACAACAATGACCAATCATCTCAGTGGAGGTCATTGTCACGTACCGTGTGGTTATCGTGACACGTGTTCAATGTTGCTCATGTTTGTGCCCTGGTATTCCGGATTTGGTTGTATGCTGGTTGCCAGGGGCAACGTGTAAATTGGTGGTGTCTCGGTTGTTCTCCGTGACACGGCTTCCATGTTGCTCATGTTTGTGTCCTGGCATTCTGGCTGCGGTAGTAGGCCGTGGTTGCCAGGGGCAACGTGTAGTTTTGGTTGCTGGTATGTTCCCTTATTGCATACTTCCCTCCTTCCCTGTCTGGTTCTCATGGGGTTAACATATTGACCTGGGTGTGGTCACTAGGTGCTTTTATTCTGTTGTTGCTAGCCTGGTGGGTTAGTTGTGCTCCAGCCTCCGTTGGTGCTGGAGCTATGCACCTTTCCTGGGATTCCATCTGCCCAGTCCTTGTGGCCACTTAATTTGTCATACTGTCACGCTACGGTGTGGGAGGGGAAACTCCACACCGAGCATACACCGATGCACTACAGAGAGATGAAAACCGATCAGCAGGCAAGAAGCCAGTGGCAAGGAATACCACTGAACCAAGTGCACCGGAAATACCAGGAACCAAATCCAGAGGGCAGAAACCCAGTGAGCCCCGTTCTTCACAGAGCCCCAGATGGTAGGGATGCACTTATCCAGAACTCACTGGCTGCACCTCCAGGATGGTCCTGGTGCACCTGGCAACTTACCTGCTGATACTGCTGATAGAAGCACCAGCAGTCCATACACCAAAGACTGAGCCCAGGCACATGTACTGGAACCCGAACACCTAACAGGACTCAGTACACACAACACACCCAGGAACCAGCTCACCAGCAACAACTCACAGTATCGCTGTTCCCCCTCCGGGGAACCCTGGAGCCCTCTCACCGAAGGCACATACATACAGGGAATGTCTGGACTCCATGTCAGAAGACGCATGGCAGTCACAGACCAAACACCCACCCGTACATAAACCACACACCACATAACCAGGATAAGGGAAGGGGATGAGAGGACCTCGGGAAGACCTCGATGACAAATTAAGTGGCCACAAGGACTGGGCAGATGGAATCCCAGGAAAGGTGCATAGCTCCAGCACCAACGGAGGCTGGAGCACAACTAACCCACCAGGCTAGCAACAACAGAATAAAAGCACCTAGTGACCACACCCAGGTCAATATGTTAACCCCATGAGAACCAGACAGGGAAGGAGGGAAGTATGCAATAAGGGAACATACCAGCAACCAAAACTACATGTTGCCCCTGGCAACCACGGCCTACTACCGCAGCCAGAATGCCAGGACACAAACATGAGCAACATGGAAGCCGTGTCACGGAGAACAACCGAGACACCACCAATTTACACGTTGCCCCTGGCAACCAGCATACAACCAAATCCGGAATACCAGGGCACAAACATGAGCAACATTGAACACGTGTCACGATAACCACACGGTACTTGACAGTCATAGCCAGAATGGACTGGGTCCTCTGGCATGCTGGCCAGAATGGCAAGCTGTATGCTTGCTTACATAATGACAAACATATTATTCACATGAAGCCAGTCTGATGATTACTGGATAGCCATGATTTTAAACACTCTCTGTCAAAACAAAATGTGGGAATGTTTTCCTGTTTCCAAAAGGGAGGCCAAATTAATTTATTACCAGGAAACACTGTGTGTCTGGGGTTACTCTCTACCCCCCAGAGTGACCCACCTCCTGCTATCTCTGCTACCACAAGCAGCAATAGCCAGTTCAGTATCATCAACATGATGGAGCAATTATTTTATGTGCCATACCAGGCTGAAGAAAATCAGCAGAGACATACCGTCTCAAACATACCATCTCAACACCCAGGTTCAGTCTTACTGGTTCAGCAGGGGGCATTATGACACCCACATGGGCCAAGTTGTCCTCTGCCACTGTACAAAACATCACATGTCAAAATGAACGAGACATAGATTAGTGAGGATTTCCACACTCTGATGTATAAATTGGCCCTTGCTTATGGTTCACCATCATAGCACTGCTGCTATCTGCCTGCCTACCATCATATTCTGTACCTTACGGCTGTTGCCATCATGCCACTGCCGGAGTGTATCTGCCTACCATCATGTTCTGTACCGTATGGTTGCTGCTGCTGCTGCTGCCGCCACCATCGCTGCCGCTGCTCCCTGCTGCTAATCCCCTACTGCCACATCCATTGCCCCTACTGCCTCTACTCACATCTACTGCTTTGTCTGTCCCATGCTGTTCTGCTACTGCCAGCTGATGAGATTCAAAGAAAACATAAATTGACAGCTTGACAACAAACTAATTTTTAACCCTAAGCATGGGTCATAATATCAGATCGTCTGTGGTCCGACACCCGATCAGCGTTTTGAGGAGATGGCGCCCACGTGCTGTCTCCATTCCCTCTTCCTGTCCACTGCTGCTCTCCCATAGACATACAGTAGCGAGCAGGAAGAGAGAAGGGAGACGGTACATGCGCACTGGACCCCCACCGATCTGATATTCCTGAGGATAGGTCATCAGTAGAAAAAGCCCGGACAACTTCTTTAAATAAAACATCTTGGATATTTAGGGGCTATCCCCACCTTTGCTACCATTTTTTATTGCTCTAATGCAATTTGTTTTGTGTATGCAGCTCCTAAGCTGAATGGCTATTTTGCATAAAATGATCAAAATGGCAAAGGCAGTTAAAAAAAAAAAATCACTAGGTGCCATAGCAGCCTCCATTAACTATAGAGGATGCAGGCTCCACATGCATGCTAAGCCAACATTATATTGTACCTCTTATGGTGCCAAAACGGCCTCCACTGATTCAGGGAATGCAGGCTCCACATGCATGCCGAGCCCACACAATATGATACCTTCTTGGTGCCACACTGACCTCCGTTATGCTCAAGGAATGCAGGTTCCATATAAAGCTGAGCCCACTCTGTACTCCACCTCTCCTGGTGCCAGTTGGTCTCCAATGCATATAGGGAGAGCAGGACACAGCTTTATGCTAGCACTAATTAAAACCAGCCTGTAAGGCAAACAGGTTAGTTAGGAGTGCACAACCGAAATGGTGGAGTCAGCCACGCCTCCACCTAAACTGCAAATGTTGGCTTAGCATGCATGTGGAGCCTGCATCCTCTATAGTTAATGGAGGCTGCTATGGCACCTAGTGACTATGGCGTTTAGTGTTAGGTTCCCGTCTTAAAGAGATCGCCTTGATGTATGGCAGACGGGCACAGATAATTTTTGTACAAAATTATTTGCCAAGAATCTCACATTTACAATGTAGCGCTAGTATCGTGTGGATAGTGAGTATGGCAGTATTCTATGTACTCAATTTATTGTCTGTGTTCGCAGAGTGCTGTTGCATTTTTTATGTTTTACCCTTCTATTTTCCACCAATGTGACGTGCCCAGTACTGCTTAAGGAGAAAAAAAAAACCTCACTCCCATTCCCCCGTCGTCATCTTCGCTGCAGGCGACCAACCTCTTCCAATCTGTGGCCTGTGTTGCTGGACCGTGTTGCAGGCGGTCCCTATGACATTACCGCTCCAGCACTGGGTCTCGTGTGACAATGTGATCACTTGAGACCTGGCACAGGAGGACATGGTGACGTAATTGTGACTGCTTGTGCCACTTTACTGCCTCATAGGCTTGAAATCTATGGACTGAACGGCCGCAAATGTGGCCAAGATAGCACCACCCTTCCTTATGGGTAGCGAGGTGGCATCCTAGGTCGGAACTTACCCTCACCTACCCCTCGTCCCAACCCTTATCCTACCTCATCTTAGGTGGTTATACAGCCCTTCATTCAGCGATGGAAAAGCAGATTTCAGCGTTCAAAAGAGAGGCTGCTCAGTTTGGAAAACCCATTTTAGGGAATACTCAGTTAACAAAGGGGTAGTCCAGGTGGACTGTGTTACATCTTGCTCTGGAGGACCTCTCCTTTCCTGCATTACACCGACAGTCCCTTGATTTTATGGGGTTATGTGTAATACCTCATTTCCCCTGTGGTGGTGCTGCAGGAACATTGAAAATATATTGTTAAGTTTCCCAACAAATTACAGCTGATTGTTGGGTCACAGTACGGTGACACTTAGTAATCAGCTTATGGTCAAGGGATTCTTCTAACAAGGCATCATTCAAAGCGGAGAACCTCTTTAAAGGGTTTCTGTCACCAGTTTTGGGCATATAAAACAGGATGACATTTGCAATGTGCAAATGTCACCTGATGCCCAAACTGGTGATAATTTTTTTACTGGTGCCCCCGTTTTTGAAATAAATCATCTTTTGTTGTATGCAAATGAAGCTTACTAGGTGCAAGGGGCGGTTACCTCGCACCTAGTAAGCTCCGTTTGCCCACCCGCGGTCACGCCTACCTTCACTTGATTGACAGGGCCAGGCAGCTTGTTGGATCCTCTGCCGGCCCTGTGCTCCATTCAAATCCCGCGCCTGCGCCCTGCGGAATAAAAGCAGCGCAGGCGCAGTGAGCGGCGCTGGCCGCCGGGCTCCCGGCTACCTCACTGCGCCTGCGCCGATGACGTCAGAGTACACATGACGTCATCGGCGCAGGCGCAGTGAGGTAGCCGGGAGCCCGGCGGCCAGCGCCGCTCACTGCGCCTGCGCCGCTTTTATTCCGCAGGGCGCAGGCGCGGGATTTGAATGGAGCACAGGGCCGGCAGAGGATCCAACAAGCTGCCTGGCCCTGTCAATCAAGTGAAGGTAGGCGTGACCGCGGGTGGGCAAACGGAGCTTACTAGGTGCGAGGTAACCGCCCCTTGCACCTAGTAAGCTTCATTTGCATACCACAAAAGATGATTTATTTCAAAAACGGGGGCACCAGTAAAAAAATTATCACCAGTTTGGGCATCAGGTGACATTTGCACATTGCAAATGTCATCCTGTTTTATATGCCCAAAACTGGTGACAGAAACCCTTTAATAACTTCCCGGCCACCAGCGTAAATTTATGTTGAGGGCCTGGTATTTAAATATGGCGCCTGCTTTCAATAATGTTGATTGCACACATTTAACAACTAAGATGCCATAGTCAAATGTGATCATGGCATCTGGGAGCTCAAAAACCCCGGGAGCATGCGCTCCTGGACATGCAACAGCTCCCCTAGCAGGGATTGGGGGAGGCAGATAGTGGGTGCCACAGCTTCAGTCCTCCTGAATGATTCGAGTCTGCCACAGATAAGTTCCTATGAAGACCCCATCTGTGGTAGGGCTTCATAGGAACACAGTAAAATACTCATAGCTAATGTATTGTAGTCTATGAGAGAAGCAATCTAATGATTGCTTGTTCAAGTTCCCTAGAGGAATTAAAAAGTGCAAAAAGGAAAAAGTTTTTTTAAAATATAAAAAAAAAATATCTAAATTCACATCACCCACATTTCCCCAAAATATGATTCACTTCACCTCCTCAAAAAATTGAATAAAAAGTGGTTATACACACTCCAAAATGGTATCATTAAGAACTGAAGATTGTCACACAAAAAATGAGCCCTTGAAAAGCTCTGTTCACATAAAAATTAAAAAAAAAGCTATGGGGGTCTTAGTGTGGGAATTCCAAGGGAAAAAAAAATGTTCCAAAGGTTTTTTTAAAAAAAAAAACACAAGAAAAACTATGTAAATATGGTATCATTGTAATTGTGCTCATCCAGAGAGTGAAAGTAACAGGTCAGTTTTACCACATAGGAAACTCTGTAAAAACAAAACCCATATTATATAATATTGCCATTAGAAAGTACAACTTGCCCCGCAAAAAACAAGCCCTCATATAGCTAAGTGAATGGAAAACTACAAAAGTTATGGCTTTGGGAAGGCTGGGGTTAAAACAAAACAAAAAAAAAGGAAAATGGCCCGGTCCAGAAGGGGTTAAAGGACTAAACTTTACATTTCTGTGTGACAAACTTGGTTTGTCTTTCTTTTGTATGAGTATATTTCTCTCAGTATTTGCTTTTTTTATTATATCATACCATATTATAATGTGGAGGTTTATAATTAAAGGGGTTTTCCGGGATTTTAATATTGATGATCGATCCTCAGGTATCCATGTTTTGCAGAGCCGCGATTTGCAGACTGCATAAACTAATACAATCCTGTGCATGAGACTTTAACGGCATCTTCTTCTGGAATCTTCTTGTAAAGAGAAAACACCTCACACACGGAGGAATTTATCATGTCTTACCACATAATTAACCTGTTATCATATAGATCGGGTAGTGCAAAGGACAATTCAAGTGCAATTATAACATCACAATATCTATTTAACCTGTTAATTAATAAAACATTCAGTGCAGTAACATGGTAATATCAGTTGCGTATAAGAGTGATGGTTATTAAAGGGAACCTGTCATCTCCGAAACACCCCCTGAAGTTTTATCTTCATACTCACTTCCATTCTGACGCTGTGCTCCCACAAACCAGCAGTAAAATGCATTGAGAGGACTCTTCTTTGAGTCCTCTACATTATGTGAGTGAGCACCAGAGTCCACTAAGTTTATTTTACAGCCGGTTTGTGGGAGCGCAGCGTCAGAATGGAAGTGAGTATTAAGATAAAACTTATATATTCGGATTCAGCATCGCTTACACTATACACCGCTTACTCTAGTTCAGGGGGTGTTTCGGAGATGACAGGTTCCCTTTAAGAGGACAATGATATGTAGTGTTTGTGTACCCCAAATGGGACATCATATATAGCAATAGCACCCAATTAGTATGGTACCAGCGACAGAGTTCTCATTAATCTCAGCCATAATGTCCATGCTATCCACCTTGCTCTGCAGATGAGAGTATGTCAACACATTTCTCTCTTTAAAACCCTTAATGACCTCTGACACACCTTTTAATAGTCGGCAGTAAATGGAATCTGTCACCCTGATTTTGGACCAATATCTACAGTAATACTGCAGATATGAAGTCCAGATCACTATTTTTTATTTTCCTACTGCCTCTCATTCCCCATTGTCAGCGCTCAGAGCAGAGCTGAAATATATAGTCAGGACTGCTGTGCATGCACACATGAGTCCTCTCCATCCTGTTGGAACAGCGCTGAAGTCATGTATATTTCAGTACAGCTTTGAGTGCTGACATTAGGGGATCCGGGGCAGTAGGACATTTTTAAAAAAATAGTAATCTGGGCTCCTTATCTGTAGTATTATGCATGTATTACTGTAGATAATAGTCCATAATCAGGGTGATAGATTCCCTTTAAGAGGCAGAGAGCAGGAGCTCGGCTCTTGCAAGACAGCTGGGCTCCTGCTCTAATAGCTCAGCTTAGAAAAGGTGCTGATCCTGGCTATTTTACCCCTTAGATGCCCTGGTCAATAGTGACCGTGGCATCTAAGTGGTTTCAGAGGAAGGAGGCTCCCTCTGTCAGACATTGGCACTGCTTCAAATGAGATCACTGACTGCCAATGTCTGTACAATAAAGGATCTTAGGTCAGCCATGTGTATATGCTCTACTGGGCCATGCCAGATGCATTTTACTGACATCATAATACATGGTACCACATAAGGCAAAGCTCCTTTATGGGGCTAATAAGTGATTTAAAAAAATATAGTTTTATTTTAAAAAATCTGCAAGTTAAAAAACACACACCGTTGTATTGTAAGGGTATTTTTAAGTACCGATTGGTTCTGTCCCTTTAATTCTGTTCCCTTTTATTATTACCATTCTGAATGATGATGTGCCTTGTATGAAAATACCCTTACAATACACATTTTTTTGCAATTCAAAATACTATACAATGTTAAAAAAAATGTAAAAATAAAACCCCTCCACATATTTGATATTGCCACTTCCGTAACAACTAGAGATGAGTGAATCCTAAAAGATTTGGGGATTCGGTATTCGGCCCGAATCCCACCGCAGGATTCGTGGATTCAGGCCGAATCACGAATCCCATTAAAGTCTATGGGAGACCCGAATCTTTTTGCAGGGGCCAAAGGTTCTGCACAGTTAAGTTTGCCCCAACATGTGAAAACCTCAGAAAATGATGGAAACACCTTGGAAATGCATAGGAAACACCAGGGGCAGCATGTAGGGATGCCTCTGAGGCTCCCTAAGGGCTCATTCAGACGTCCGTTTGGTGTTGTCCGTGTTTTGCGGATCCGCAAAACACGGACAGCGGCCCATGTGCAGTCCGCAATTTGCGGAACGCACATGATAGAAATGCCTTTTCCTGTCCGTGGATCCGGACAAGAATAGGACATGTTCTATTTTTTCCCGGACCCATGGAACGGAAGTGCGGATGCGGACGGCACACAGTGTGCCGTCCGCATCTTTTGCGGCCCCATTGACTGTGAATGGGTCCGCACCTGGTCCGCACCCGTCCGCAAATTGCGGATCGGATGCGGACGATTTTTGCGGACGTGTGAATGAGGCCTGGGGCTGATGCTGCAGGTCCCTACCTTATGTAAATTTAGGTCACATGTCACTGCCAGCCAATCACTGCTGGGGAGGTATAGGGGCTGTTACATCACAGCAGGCGTTCCCACAGGCTTCCCTTTGATGCTGATTGGCTGAAAAAACCGGGCATTTCAAATTGGCAGTGACTCACGAATCTTCACAAATCCGCGCTGCCTCGGGATGCCGAGCCGAGCCGAAGCGGGCAAGATTCGTGCAAATCCCGAATCTTGCCGCTCCGGCTCGCTCATCACTAGTAACAACCTTAACTATACAATTATCACATCATTTATTCCAAATGCTGAACACAGTTAAAAAAAATCAAGCCCTTACACAGCTCTGTATAAAGAAAAATAAAAAAGATATGGGTCTTGGGATCAGTGGCGGACATACTGCCTGTACAGCCGATTCAGTCCGTGTTCCATCTATGAAAATGTCTGTGAAGGATCTGTGTATGGTCCGTGTGTCCATTTTTTGCCCTTTGTGTGTAATCCATATTCCAAGGACGCTGCTCAGCTGAAAAATAATTTATAGAGCTCCTATCAATGGTCTATGAAAAACCACGTACAGAACATGGATGCCATCCATGTTGTGTCATTAATTTTTCACAGACCCATAGACTGCTGTGGCGTGTTCTGTATCACGGACCAAAGCAGCGCATATCTCTGTTCACACATCAGTATTTTTTTTTACTGACTGTGAGTCAGCTTGTACAAATCACATACAGACATTAGAATCAGTGGGTATGTGTACTAGAGAGCACTAGGGAAAAGTTTTGAAAATTGTGATTTAGTAACTTTGCTGAATTTAGTCAAGAAATTTTATTAATTCCTAATTAATTTGTCATGAATCACTATAAATAAGGTATACCCAGCCCGTACCCGTATTGCGGTTTTCAAACAGGGGACTGTAAACCACAAGATACAGAGCAGTGCAGATGCACTGAGCAGAAGCCCACAGAAGTATTAAGGAGCGCTTCTGTGAGATTTTTGTCCATGCCTCTTCACCGCAAAAATGCGAACATATTCTATTTTTGCGGTGCGGCCTGAATTTTGCAGATCGTGGACCCATTCAAGTAAAAGGGTCCGCATCTGCAAACAGCGGGCACACGGCCGGTGTCCATGCATTGAGAAACGGCATAAGCCCTTAGGGTACAGCCACACGGAGTGGCTGTGCATATTATTTCTGTTCTGACCTGCAATCTCCTGCCGGTTATTTGACAGTAAATGCAGAATATAAATCAGCTCTGGCATAGCTACTTCTCCAACCTCAGAGCTCTCCTGCCCTACAGGTGGGAACCCTTCTGTCATCTGCTTTTCCTCCTTTTCCACATCATCTAATGTTGATGATAATATGTCATCAGGAGCATCCAATTCCTCCTCTCTCTGCATCTTGCTGGCCTTTTTAGGCCATGGAGACTTTAAAGGATGATTTAGAAGAAGTAAAGCCAGCAAAAGATGAGGATGGTCATCATTAAGACCTGGCCCCCCTTAGGGGTGCAGACTGGAGTGTATTGGTTGGCATGCTGGCAGTGGAATAATAAAGGCTTCCATCTTATTGGTATTGAATTACATGTCTTAGTTTATGGCTGATGTAAGAATAAGTAAATGTAGGAAAAAATAAATCAAACTGATGCAGAATAAGTCTCCTTGCACTGTCTCTACACTGTCGCTGCACTCTCCCTGCAGTCTCTCTGCACTCTACCTACACTCTGCCATTCCAATATTCTTCTATTAATCGTTTTCAGCAACACTGTCCCTAGTACATGAGCACTTGCCATGTCTCTCCCTATGCTCAGCTCACAGGACAATGGTGGAGACCACACGGGATGAGGGTTTCATAGTGCTGTGACATCACAATGGACTGGCTGGCTGCATGACATTATGGGTGATCTCGCATTCCAGGGCTTCTTAATTTCACTTTTCTAACACGTGCAGCCGCCATTTTAGGAAAAACTGATTTGTTACCACGAAGTGCAAGAAAATTCGGATGTATTGCAAATCGAAGTTTTCCTAATGTATTGCTGCAGAAAATGCAGCAACTAGAGTTTTAATAGGATAGGGAAGAGAGACGTCATGTTTTACAGCTATCCACTGAGCTCTGAAGTTGCAGGTCTACAAGCAACTAAGTCAGAGAGAGCAGGTCAGGAAAATCAATATAGCAATATAGACAAATAACTAAAAGTCATTTACAAATGTCTTTCATCTATCATTTTTAGCATGTCGGTGTCCAGTTTTAGTAAGTAACCTTCCATATTTCCATAGTGAAATGGTTTGCATTCCTACTGTAGTTTCAGTGTAACTGCTAGTTGTTATTTTGATCGGTAATATAATTGCATTGTTGATTAGTCAATTAGTTTGTTTCTACAGGCTATAATTCCATTCCTAAGCACTGTGTCCTCTATTGCCCTGGCTGTGTCTTATTGTTAGATACTACCGATCATCAGCAAGTAGTAACAATCTCTAATTCCTCTTCCTGTAATGGTGTGCACACTCCGCTAACAAGCTACCTAATTAAAGTTTCATACTTCAACATTGACATGTCGGAGTGGGATTTTTTGTGTAAACTGGCCTCATTAACACATTGTTACACTGAAAACGACCCGCCTGATTGTGTGCTGACAGGTGCGAGAAGAAAATAGCTTAACATCGCTGATTTATTAATCTCCAGGAAAGTGCAAGAAAGAAGCACAACTCTACAGGATCATCATTAATATTAACTTTAAAAACTTGTCTAGAAACAAAATGTCTTTCCATACGTACTAAGTTTTTTAGAATCTCAACTACAAATATTTAAGGTGCACAAAGATGTGGCTTTGCCCCTGTGGAGCTGGATAATCAGCCAAATGCAGGTAAATTTCCAAGAACCAGCAATGGAAATCTTTTATCACCATGGTATAAAGCAACAAATACATTTTGTATGGTCTGGCCCTGCGGTTATACTAAATCCCACCTGTCCCATACTTTTTACTAACATTTAGTAGGCTAGGAAGTGTTCGGACAAATGGATGGCAAAATGACTTCACAATCAAAGTACTTTGTCATCTGTTACAAGTCTGCTTTTAAAAGCATTGCATCAAAACACTGGTTGTGATGGTGAACCCACCTTTTAAATGACAACATTCTGGCTGCCTGTAAAACAAAGTGCACCTCCTCTCACAAATAAATATGCACCTTTTGCATAAAGACTGTGTCACAAACCAGCGGGTGTGGACCCACTGTGCCTCGTGTCCTACCTCCTCTAAGGGCGTTGTCTAAGTGAACCCCTCGATCTTCACAATACCTCAGGTGGTGGGTATAGACTTTCCGAGGGGAACACCAGGTCGCTACCTCCTGAGGTGGATAGGCACACGCGGCAGCTGGTCCAGGCGGACCAGGAGGTACCTGCAAAGGTACCAGAGGTACAGCGGTGGTCAGAGGGCCGAGTCGTCACCAGGAGCAGCAATGCAGTACTGAAGGATGAGGCAGAGGGGAAGTCAGACAGGCAAGGGTCGGGCAATCCGGGTAAGCAACAAGAAGGTCAAAGCAGGCAGGCAGGGATGAAGCAGATAGCGGAAACCGGGAATACGAGCACGAGTCAGCAACACTGGAATTCAGGCAGGAACAATGGTAACCAACAGGATAAAAGGACCTTGACACTGAGGCATCTGGAAAGAGGGCTGAGCCAGTTATATATGAGCAGGAGGGCCAGGGTTGGTCAACGAAGTCACATGATCCAACCCAGAGCAACAGCCAGAGCCCAGGACTGCAGCAGCGAACAGGAAGCAAAGGCAGCAGATCATCGCTGAACACGGTTCCCAGGACCGCGGTGGTAAGCAGGGGAACAGCAGCGCACAACAGCCGCTGTTACACACTGTTGTTATTGGTTACTGTTGATCCTATTGTGGTGACCACTTCATCTAGATGAACTGTTGGACTGTTACACCACTATGCTATAACTTTTAAAGGCTATGTTTGCCTTTGGGGGCAATTTTTGTTTATTATTGCATTGTATTGATTTTGAGCTAAAAATCAATTTTTAAATTGGTCTTTATTACAAATACAGAACCCTTTTTCTGTACAGGGCTGAGAACCTCTAATAGAGGGATCTGAATTTTCTTTTTGCTCCATCATCCAAGTAATCTGACAGGCTCAGTTCTTATCTTACTGACAGGCTCAGTTCTTATATTACTGATAAGAATGTGACTTAAATAAGTGTTTATGACCACTTAGTAAATTAGTGATAAGGGTTATTAGATGACTGGCACAAAGTGGAAGTGAATTTACGATTCGCACAGCTACACAAGCAGTTAACCCCTTATGACAGAACGGCTCAATATTTTTAATAAATACCAATTGAAAAAATTATGTTTAGCCCAAAATGAACAAAATGCTATTATAAAATACATTTGCCTCCGAAGGTGTTTATAGCCTTTAAGTCATTGCTACTTACAGATTGCATTATATCTCTCCACATTTACATGTAAAGTGTGCATGCAACTTGCAATGATGTTTACACACCTTGTTGAATATAATGTGATATGATACATATGTTCTGTGAAAGTCTTATGCGTTATTCACACAGTCAATGTTCGGTCAGTGAGTTCCATCAGATATTTTGAGCCAAAATCAGTTGTTGCTATAAACAAAGAACAGATGCAGATATTTCCCTTATACCTCATTTCTGTGTAGGCTCCAATCCTGGTTTTGCCTCACAATTAGGGATGCGGGAACTTGTGTTTCTAGTTCAGTGTAGAAGGTTCGGGTTATCTAAGAATTCCGTTATCCACTCTGCTACCATGGACCATAACTTGGTCTATGGTAGCAGAATCCATAACGGAATTCTTAGATAACCTGAACTGAAACCTTGTACGCCGAACTTGAAACACAAGTTCGCTCATCCCTACTCACAATCACTGATGGAAATCATTGACCAAAACACTGATGTGTGCTTAAAGGGACTCTGTCAGCTCTGAAACACCCTGCAAAATACAGTTAGCGGTGTATAGTGTAAATGACATCGAGTCCGGTTATGTAAGTTTTATCTTCATACTCACTTGCATTCTGACTCTGTGCTCTGACAAACCTACAGTAAAATGCACTCAGTGGACTCCAGTTCTCACTCATATAATGGAGAGGACTAGAGATGAGCGAGTAGTGTTCGATCGAGCCGGTATTCGATCGAATACTACGCTATTCGGCATACTCGATTTCAATCGAGTATAACGGCGATGGCGCACTTAGAATTCGTTTCCCCTCCCACCTTCCCTGGCGCTCTTTTTCCACCAATCACCATGAAGGGGGGGTATGACAGGCACGCTGAGCACGCTGGCAGCGCGAAAACGGCGTCTACATGCATTGGCTGGAAAAACCATGTGACCTCGAATATTAAAAACTCAGCTCTTCCTGCTCGTACGCAGATGCTGCGTGAACTTAGTCAGGGACAGAGGCTGGAGAAGGGAGAGACAGGTTTTAGCTGTTGGACAGGCAGGAGCGTGATTAAAAGCCCTTATCAGGGCTACTACAGTGGACTTCAGTGATAGCTTACTACAATATAGACTTTACAGAGAACGGCTGCTGTATTCAGGGATAGCTGCTGGAGTAGGGACAGAGAGAGGCATTAGTGGTGTATTAGGTGCTCTGCTACATACCAAACTATATTTGGCACTACTGCTGTGTACCTTGAAAAATACAATATATAGGTTTTATAACTGGCAACTGTACTGTGCGTTCTCTTGCAAAGTAATTTCTCATAACTGGTGTTCATACACACTGTCTGATCACTTAGTACACGGCTGTGTACCTTGAAAAATACAATATATAGGCCTTAACTGGCAACAGTACTGTGCGTTCTCTTGCAAAGTAATTTCTCATAACTGGTGTTCATACCCACCGTCTGTTCAGTTACTACACGGCTGTGTACCTTGAAAAATACAATCTATAGGCCTTAACTGGCAACTGTACTGTGCGTTCTCTTGCAAAGTAATTTCTCATAACTGGTGTTCATACCCACCGTCTGTTCAGTTACTACACGGCTGTGTACCTTGAAAAATACAATATATAGGCCTTAACTGGCAACTGTACTGTGCGTTCTCTTGCAAAGTAATTTCTCATAACTGGTGTTCATACCCACCGTCTGTTCAGTTACTACACGGCTGTGTACCTTGAAAAATACAATCTATAGGCCTTAACTGGCAACTGTACTGTGCGTTCTCTTGCAAAGTAATTTCTCATAACTGGTGTTTATACCCACCGTCTGTTCAGTTACTACACGGCTGTGTACCTTGAAAAATACAATCTATAGGCCTTAACTGGCAACAGTACTGTGCGTTCTCTTGCAAAGTAATTTCTCATAACTGGTGTTCATACCCACCGTCTGTTCAGTTACTACACGGCTGTGTACCTTGAAAAATACAATATATAGGCCTTAACTGGCAACTGTACTGTGCGTTCTCTTGCAAAGTAATTTCTCATAACTGGTGTTCATACCCACCGTCTGTTCAGTTACTACACGGCTGTGTACCTTGAAAAATACAATCTATAGGCCTTAACTGGCAACAGTACTGTGCGTTCTCTTGCAAAGTAATTTCTCATAACTGGTGTTCATACCCACCGTCTGTTCAGTTACTACACGGCTGTGTACCTTGAAAAATACAATATATAGGCCTTAACTGGCAACTGTACTGTGCGTTCTCTTGCAAAGTAATTTCTCATAACTGGTGTTCATACCCACCGTCTGTTCAGTTACTACACGGCTGTGTACCTTGAAAAATACAATATATAGGCCTTAACTGGCAACTGTACTGTGCGTTCTCTTGCAAAGTAATTTCTCATAACTGGTGTTCATACCCACCGTCTGTTCAGTTACTACACGGCTGTGTACCTTGAAAAATACAATCTATAGGCCTTAACTGGCAACTGTACTGTGCGTTCTCTTGCAAAGTAATTTCTCATAACTGGTGTTCATACACACCTGTCTGATCACTTACTACACGGCTGTGTACCTTGAAAAATACAATATATAGGCCTTAACTGGCAACAGTACTGTGCGTTCTCTTGCAAAGTAATTTCTCATAACTGGTGTTCATACCCACCGTCTGTTCAGTTACTACACGGCTGTGTACCTTGAAAAATACAATCTATAGGCCTTAACTGGCAACTGTACTGTGCGTTCTCTTGCAAAGTAATTTCTCATAACTGGTGTTCATACCCACCGTCTGTTCAGTTACTACACGGCTGTGTACCTTGAAAAATACAATATATAGGCCTTAACTGGCAACTGTACTGTGCGTTCTCTTGCAAAGTAATTTCTCATAACTGGTGTTCATACCCACCGTCTGTTCAGTTACTACACGGCTGTGTACCTTGAAAAATACAATCTATAGGCCTTAACTGGCAACTGTACTGTGCGTTCTCTTGCAAAGTAATTTCTCATAACTGGTGTTTATACCCACCGTCTGTTCAGTTACTACACGGCTGTGTACCTTGAAAAATACAATCTATAGGCCTTAACTGGCAACTGTACTGTGCGTTCTCTTGCAAAGTAATTTCTCATAACTGGTGTTATACCCACCGTCTGTTCAGTTACTACACGGCTGTGTACCTTGAAAAATACAATCTATAGGCCTTAACTGGCAACTGTACTGTGCGTTCTCTTGCAAAGTAATTTCTCATAACTGGTGTTCATACCCACCGTCTGTTCAGTTACTACACGGCTGTGTACCTTGAAAAATACAATCTATAGGCCTTAACTGGCAACTGTACTGTGCGTTCTCTTGCAAAGTAATTTCTCATAACTGGTGTTCATACCCACCGTCTGTTCAGTTACTACACGGCTGTGTACCTTGAAAAATACAATATATAGGCCTTAACTGGCAACTGTACTGTGCGTTCTCTTGCAAAGTAATTTCTCATAACTGGTGTTCATACCCACCGTCTGTTCAGTTACTACACGGCTGTGTACCTTGAAAAATACAATCTATAGGCCTTAACTGGCAACTGTACTGTGCGTTCTCTTGCAAAGTAATTTCTCATAACTGGTGTTCATACCCACCGTCTGTTCAGTTACTACACGGCTGTGTACCTTGAAAAATACAATATATAGGCCTTAACTGGCAACTGTACTGTGCGTTCTCTTGCAAAGTAATTTCTCATAACTGGTGTTCATACCCACCGTCTGTTCAGTTACTACACGGCTGTGTACCTTGAAAAATACAATCTATAGGCCTTAACTGGCAACTGTACTGTGCGTTCTCTTGCAAAGTAATTTCTCATAACTGGTGTTCATACCCACCGTCTGTTCAGTTACTACACGGCTGTGTACCTTGAAAAATACAATATATAGGCCTTAACTGGCAACTGTACTGTGCGTTCTCTTGCAAAGTAATTTCTCATAACTGGTGTTCATACCCACCGTCTGTTCAGTTACTACACGGCTGTGTACCTTGAAAAATACAATCTATAGGCCTTAACTGGCAACTGTACTGTGCGTTCTCTTGCAAAGTAATTTCTCATAACTGGTGTTTATACCCACCGTCTGTTCAGTTACTACACGGCTGTGTACCTTGAAAAATACAATCTATAGGCCTTAACTGGCAACTGTACTGTGCGTTCTCTTGCAAAGTAATTTCTCATAACTGGTGTTTATACCCACCGTCTGTTCAGTTACTACACGGCTGTGTACCTTGAAAAATACAATCTATAGGCCTTAACTGGCAACTGTACTGTGCGTTCTCTTGCAAAGTAATTTCTCATAACTGGTGTTTATACCCACCGTCTGTTCAGTTACTACACGGCTGTGTACCTTGAAAAATACAATCTATAGGCCTTAACTGGCAACTGTACTGTGCGTTCTCTTGCAAAGTAATTTCTCATAACTGGTGTTCATACCCACCGTCTGTTCAGTTACTACACGGCTGTGTACCTTGAAAAATACAATCTATAGGCCTTAACTGGCAACTGTACTGTGCGTTCTCTTGCAAAGTAATTTCTCATAACTGGTGTTTATACCCACCGTCTGTTCAGTTACTACACGGCTGTGTACCTTGAAAAATACAATCTATAGGCCTTAACTGGCAACTGTACTGTGCGTTCTCTTGCAAAGTAATTTCTCATAACTGGTGTTTATACCCACCGTCTGTTCAGTTACTACACGGCTGTGTACCTTGAAAAATACAATCTATAGGCCTTAACTGGCAACTGTACTGTGCGTTCTCTTGCAAAGTAATTTCTCATAACTGGTGTTTATACCCACCGTCTGTTCAGTTACTACACGGCTGTGTACCTTGAAAAATACAATCTATAGGCCTTAACTGGCAACTGTACTGTGCGTTCTCTTGCAAAGTAATTTCTCATAACTGGTGTTTATACCCACCGTCTGTTCAGTTACTACACGGCTGTGTACCTTGAAAAATACAATATATAGGCCTTAACTGGCAACTGTACTGTGCGTTCTCTTGCAAAGTAATTTCTCATAACTGGTGTTCATACCCACCGTCTGTTCAGTTACTACACGGCTGTGTACCTTGAAAAATACAATCTATAGGCCTTAACTGGCAACTGTACTGTGCGTTCTCTTGCAAAGTAATTTCTCATAACTGGTGTTCATACCCACCGTCTGTTCAGTTACTACACGGCTGTGTACCTTGAAAAATACAATATATAGGCCTTAACTGGCAACTGTACTGTGCGTTCTCTTGCAAAGTAATTTCTCATAACTGGTGTTCATACCCACCGTCTGTTCAGTTACTACACGGCTGTGTACCTTGAAAAATACAATCTATAGGCCTTAACTGGCAACTGTACTGTGCGTTCTCTTGCAAAGTAATTTCTCATAACTGGTGTTCATACCCACCGTCTGTTCAGTTACTACACGGCTGTGTACCTTGAAAAATACAATATATAGGCCTTAACTGGCAACTGTACTGTGCGTTCTCTTGCAAAGTAATTTCTCATAACTGGTGTTCATACCCACCGTCTGTTCAGTTACTACACGGCTGTGTACCTTGAAAAATACAATCTATAGGCCTTAACTGGCAACTGTACTGTGCGTTCTCTTGCAAAGTAATTTCTCATAACTGGTGTTTATACCCACCGTCTGTTCAGTTACTACACGGCTGTGTACCTTGAAAAATACAATCTATAGGCCTTAACTGGCAACTGTACTGTGCGTTCTCTTGCAAAGTAATTTCTCATAACTGGTGTTTATACCCACCGTCTGTTCAGTTACTACACGGCTGTGTACCTTGAAAAATACAATCTATAGGCCTTAACTGGCAACTGTACTGTGCGTTCTCTTGCAAAGTAATTTCTCATAACTGGTGTTTATACCCACCGTCTGTTCAGTTACTACACGGCTGTGTACCTTGAAAAATACAATCTATAGGCCTTAACTGGCAACTGTACTGTGCGTTCTCTTGCAAAGTAATTTCTCATAACTGGTGTTTATACCCACCGTCTGTTCAGTTACTACACGGCTGTGTACCTTGAAAAATACAATATATAGGCCTTAACTGGCAACTGTACTGTGCGTTCTCTTGCAAAGTAATTTCTCATAACTGGTGTTCATACCCACCGTCTGTTCAGTTACTACACGGCTGTGTACCTTGAAAAATACAATCTATAGGCCTTAACTGGCAACTGTACTGTGCGTTCTCTTGCAAACTAATTTCACGGCTGTGAAGGCAAAGTATTGTAAAAAAAAAAAAAATGCGGCGGGGGGCTAGCGGAATCGGACGTGGACGAGGACGGGGGCGCGGAAATGCTGTTGGGGGCCTTGTTGAAGCCAGTGGGGATACAATGCGTGCTGGTGAGGGTCAGCCAGGATCCCGCTCATCCAGAATCCCTGCCTTTATGGGACAGTTAAGCAGGGGGCGGGTTACACCGCTGTTGAGGCCTGAGCAGGTTGAACAGGTGGTGCAATGGATAGCCGATAGCGCTTCCACACAGTTGTCCACCAGCCAGTCATCCACACAGTCTCACTCTGACCCTCCTTCCTCCACACCTGGCCAACAGAGTCATCCCACCCTTGACCCCTCCCAGGAGCTCTTTTCGGGTCCTTTTTCAGATGTGCCGGAAGAATCCCAGGAGCTAGCAGAGGAATTTGTTTGTAGTGATGCCCAAACACTTGAGTATTCGCCATCTCCTGCTGATGTGGACCCTGAACCAGCATCTGTTATCATGAGCGATGATGATGATGATGAGACGCAGTTGCCATCAAGGAGGCTGTTGGAATGTCCAGTGGGCAGGAGGAGGAGCAGAGTGAGGAAGAGGAGGTGGTGGATGACGAAATGACCGACCCCACTTGGCCAGGGGTGATGTCCAGCGGGGAAAGCAGTGGAGAGGTGGTGGTCTGCGCAGCACCGAAAAAGGCAGCAAGAGGCAGAGGGATGTCCACAGGCAGAGGGATGTCCACAGGCAGAGGGATGTCCACAGGCAGAGGGATGTCCAGAGGCAGAGGACAGTCCAGACAGAGAAGTGAGGCCACAGCCAGCAGGGCCGAAGCTGTTCCCGGCAGCGGGCAGTCGCGCGAAGCTCCCCCATCGAGGCCTCGTACTTCTGTGGTGTGGAGATTTTTTAATGTTTGTGCGGATGACAAACTGAGCGCGGTTTGCACACTCTGCCACTCAAAACTGAGTAGGGGCTCTGAGAAGAGCAATCTGACCACCTCAGGCATGCGGCGTCACTTGGAAGTCAAGCACTGGGCTGAGTGGGAGAGAGCAAACGCAATACAAACTGCGCCCGGTCCTGCTGCCACTGCCTCTTCCCCTTTGTTGTGTGCTGCC
>ONZH01008925.1:0-17669 GCA_900303285.1 Rhinella marina
ACAGTGCAGTGAACAATTCTGTCTTGTGCGTATAGTAGCCGCACTGTAGTGTTGACACAACAAGGTGACCAAGTTTAGTTCAGTAGCAGGTGAGCCACCCAAAAATTTACCCTGACACAGCATGGCGGTGAACCCCATAGTGACCAAGTTACACTGAGTAGCAGGTGAAGCACATAAAATTTTTACACTGACACAGCATGGCGGTGAACCAGAGTGGACCCAAGTTACAACTCAGTAGCAGGTGAAGTACATTAAAAGTTTACCTGACACAGCATGGTGGTGAACCAGAGTGACCAAGTTACACTCAGGTAGCAGGTGAGCACATAAAATTTTACCCCTGACACAGCATTGGCGGTGAACCCAGAGTGACCAAGTTACACTGAGGTAGCAGGTGAAGCACATAAAATTTTACCCTGACACAGCACGGCGGTGACCCAGAGTGACCAAGTTACATGAGTAGCAGGTGAAGCACATAAAAGTTTACCTGACACAGCTGGTGACGAACAGATTGACCAATTACACTGGTAGCAGTGAGCACATAAAATTTTACCCTGACACAGCACGGCGGTTGACCTAGAGTGACCAAGTTACACTAAGGTAGCAGGTGAAGCACATAAAATTTTACCCTGACACAGCATGGCGGTGAACCCAGAGTGACCAAGTTACACTGAGGTAGCAGTTGAAACACATAAAATTTTACACTGACACAGAATGGCGGTGAACCCAGAGTGATAAAGTTAGACTGAGGTAGCAGGTAAAGCACATACAATTTTACACTGACACAGCATGGCGGTGAACCCAGAGTGACCAAGTTACACTCAGGTAGCAGGTGAAGAACATAAAAGTTTACCCTGACACAGCATGGCGGTGAACCCAGAGTGACCAAGTTTCACTGAGGTAGCAGGTGAAGCACATAAAATTTTACACTGACACAGCATGGCGGTGAACCCAGAGTGACCAAGTTACACTGAGGTAGCAGGTGAAGCACATTAAATTTTACCCTGACACAGCATGGCGGTGAACCCAGAGTGACCAAGTTACTTGAGGTAGCCGGTGAACCACCCAAAATTTTACCCTGACACAGCATGGCGGTGACACCACCAATGCCTTGGTCAGACTGAGATTGCAGTCAAATGGCTGTAGGTGAGCCTCCCAAAAATTTGTTTTGGAGTGTCTGAAGTTGACCCTCCTAAAAAATAGTTTTGGAGTATCTGTAGTTGACCCTCCTGTAAAATTTTTTTGAGTGTCTGTAGTTGACCCTCCTAAAAAATTTATTGGAGAGAGGGCCTGTAGGTTGCCCTCCGCAAAAATTGTTTGTAAAGAGCGCCAGTTGGCCCTCAGAAACATTGCCTGTTGGCTCAGCATTTGTGTGCGAAGAGGAGGAGGAGAAGAGGAGAGGATACATAAAGAATCTTCATGTTGAGCTGCTTTCCCCCGGTGGAGATTTACATTCCGGTGAAATCCAGGCTTTATTCATTTCAATAATCGTCAGCCTGTCAGCGCTGTCAGTTGACAGGCGTGTACGCTTATTAGTGATGATGCCACCAGCTGCACTGAAGACCCACTCTGACAACACGCTAGCGGCAGGGCAGGCCAGCACCTCCAAGGCGTACAGCGCCAGTTCGGACCACGTGTCCAGCTTTGCAACCCAGTAGTTGTATGGAGCAGAGTGATCACGCAGGACGTTGGTATGGTCAGCAAGGTACTCCCCACCTACTGGGGGACGGGTGACATAGTCTTGCTGGGGTGCCATAAAACTGGCAAAGGCCTTAGAGAGTGTACCCCTGCCAGTGCTTGACAAGCTGCCTGCTCGCCTCCTCTCCCCCGCTAGTTGGCCCACAGAACTACGTCCTCTGCCACTAGCGGTGTAAGATGGGAAGGATAGATTCAGCTTGTGCACCAGGGCCTGTTGATATTGATTCACTCTCAGTAATCGGTGTTGTCAAAAATGCTTCTAACGCGAGGGTCACGGAAAAGGCAGCCTAACATGAAGTCAGCCATGTGCGCAAGAGTCCCAACACGCGAGAATTCCCTTTCCTCAGTAGGCTGACTCTCCATTTCCTCCTCCTCCTCCAACTCCTCCTCTTCAGCCCATACACGCTCAACAGATAAGAAGGAATGAGCATAGGTACCCTCTTCAGTCTCGCCAAAAGTCTCCTCCTCTTCCTCCTCTTCCACCTCTTCCTCCTCATCCTCCTCCTCCAATACGCGCTGAGAAACAGACCTGAGGGTGGTCTGGCTATCAAGCAACGTATCTTCTTCCCCCATCTCCTGTGACAAGAGCAAAGCCTCTGATTTCATGCTGAGCTGTGACTTTTTCAGAAGACAAAGCAGCGGGATGGCGACGCTGATAATGGCGGCATCGCCTCTGACCATCTGTGTTGACTTCTCAAAGTTGTTTAACACCTGACAGATATCAGACATCCACGTCCACTCCTCATTGTAGACTTGAGGAAGCTGACTAACCTGACTACCAGTTCTCGGGGAAGTTGTCATCTGGCAGTCTACAATCGCTCTGTGCTGCTGGTAAACCCTGGCTAACATGTGTAATGTGGAATTCCATTGTGTGGGCACGTCGCACAACAGTCAGTGAGCTGTCAGTTTTAAGCGCCGCTGCACTGCCCTTAGAGTGGCAGCATCTTTGGTTGACTTGCGGAAATGCGCACAGATGTGTCGCACCTTGGTGAGCAAATCAGACAAATTGGGGTAGGTTTTGAGGAACCGCTGAACAGCAAGATTGAACACATGGGCCAGGAAGGTTTTATATGCAGTGTTTATATGGGTTACTGTTACTTTGGGAAATAGTATTGGTATATAATGACACATGTGTGAGTCTGCCGAGTTGCAGAGCCGCCACCAGGTTACACCCGTTGTCACACACAACCATGTCTGGTTTCAGTTTCAGCGGCGCCAGCCATAGATCGGTCTGCGCCATGATGCCCTGTAACAGCTCTTGGGCGGTGTGCCTCTTGTCACCTAAGCTCAGCAGTTTCAGCACCGCCTGTTGGCGCTTACCCACGGCAGTGCTGCTGCGCCTAGAGCTACCGACTGAAGGCGCCGTGCTCACAAATTGTATTTGAGAGTAGGAGGAGGAGGAGGGGTTGGAGGAAGAGGCATAATAAGTCTGAGAAACCGTGACCGAGGTAGGCCCCGCAATCCTCGGTGTGGGCAGTACATGAGCGGCCTCAGGGTCAGACTCGGTCCCAGCCTCCACCAAGTTAACCCAATGTGCTGTCAGGGATATATATTGTCCCTGCCCACCGGCATTTGTCCATGTGTCCGTGGTTAGGTGGACCTTCTCAGTAAACGCGTTGGACAGGGCACGGATGATGTTCTCTGACAAGTGCCAGTGTAGGGCTGGGACAGCACATCATGAAAAATAGTGGCGGCTGGGGACCAAGTACCGAGCCACCGCCATCAGGTTGCAGAAAGCCTCGGTCTCTACCAGTCTACAGCGCAGCATCTCCAGGCTCAGCAGTTTGAAAATGTGGACGTTTAGGACTTGTGCATGAGGGTGGGTAGAATTGTATTTGCGTTTGCGCTTGCGCTCCATTGTCTGATGCAAAGACAGCTGAACTCTGCGCTGGGACACATTGGTGTAGGGTGTGGAGGATCGTGGAGGTGAAGGGGTGGTTGTAGGGCTGGAGGCGCTCGTGCCGTTGTCCTGGGCGGGGGGTTGACTCGCAAAGCCAGCATATGACACAGGGGAAGGAGCAGTGGTGTGATCCACAGGAGGTGAACGGCCTTGGTTCCATTGAGTCGTGTGTTTAGCAGTCATATGCCTGCGCATGCTGGTAGTGGTTAGGCTGGTAGTGGTGGCTCCCCTGCTGATCCTGTGGCACAGGTTGCACACCACAGTCCGTCGGTCATCCTCACTTTCTTTAAAGAACCTCCAGACTTGCGAACATCTAGGCCTCGGCATGGGAGCTTCACTCCGTGAAACAGTTGCTGATCTACTTGCTTTGGCCCTGCTTCTCCCTCTGGCCACCCCACTGCCTCTTCCAACCTGTTCTGGTGCTGCCTCCCCCTCAAAGCACTGTCTTGACTAGGCTTACCAACCCAGCTCGGGTCAGTCACCTCATCATCCACCTGCTCTTCCTCCGATTCCTCACTCTGCTCCCCCCTGGGACTTACTGCCCTGACAACAACGTCAATGTCTGACAACCGTGTCTCATCATCATCATCATCATCCGACACCTCTTGACGTACTACTTGAACTAAGTCCACACTCTCATCACCGACAGGTTGCGAAAGTTCTAAATTTTGGGCATTGGGACAGAGCAACTACTCAGGTTGCTGTTGAGCAGTGGTTTGTGTCTCTGGGTAGGGCCTCTGAATCCATATTTTCCATGGGGGGGGCAGGCTGGGGGGAAGGAGGTTGAGCTGGAGGAGCCAGAGGTCTACTCCCTTGGCTAGCATGGGTGGACTGCGTGGAAGACTGGGTGGTGGATAAATTACTGGACACATTATCTGCTATCCACGTCATCACCTGTTCGCATTGTTGTGGTTTCAATAGTGGTGTACCACATGACCCTGTAAGTTGCGAGATAAAGCTAGGCAGCTAAACTCTGCCGCGTTCCACTGTTCACTCATCAGTAGGTACTGTGTCACCCTGCCCAGGACCACGGCCTCTGCCCCCTACATCACTTGGACGCCTACGTCCTCGACCCTTAACCCTTGGGTTCAACATTTTGGGTAATCACTAAACTGTAGAATTAATATCTGAGGACAGAAACGTATTCTCTAGACTGCGGCTAGTGTACCACACACCACAGAATTTTGCACTGGACTGTATTAAATGTATCTGAGAGAAAAAATGTATTCTCTAGACTGCGGGTAGTGTACCGCACACCACACAATTTTTCACTGCACTGTAGGATATATAACTGAGAGAAAAAATGTATATTTTCTAGACTCCGGCTAGTGTGCAGCACACGACAGAATTTTTCACTGCACTGTAGGATATATGTGTATAAATGTAGATAAGCACTCAATATCCAGAATACATGGAAACTATTTAATAGTTAAAATAATTAAAATAATCACAATAATTACAATATAAAAGTATAACAAGACTATAACAAGATCGCTGGATAGCAATTGCTGAATGAACGTATCCGCTGTATATCATAAAAGCATACACTTCATATAATAAAACCTCCTGAAAAAAAAGCACATTACAGTTTGTGATAATACACAACAACAACAACAGGTGTCTAGTTCTTTCCCAAGTACCAGTGAGATATAACACAGATCTTCAGACCAGATGTAGACTCATAGATATAATATATATCTGACGCTATATAGGTGTTCCAAAAAGAGATAGAAAATCAATTGCAGTGCTCTTTCTGGTAGATCCAGTCTAAAGTCACTTACTGTGGTTGATCTTCACCACCGTGGCGTCCCACGTGGTAATAATTATACTCACCCCTTAACGCTATTTGTAGATAACGCTGGGTACCTCAGATCCACGTCCTGCCATGCTCGGCATTGGGTATCTGAGGCTTGTATCTTGCGTTCTACCTCGCTGAGCACCGTCACTCGTGCGGCTCCTGTATTCAGGTCTCTCGCGTAGTCTGGGTAATACCACGTGGTACAGATGGTCCCACGTTACCGGGACTAAGTTCACTCTCCATACCTATCCAGGTATAGAACATCGAAAATTGTACTTCAAAAATTCTGATGCATCTCCAGTCTGGTTTGGACAATCCTGTCTTGCTCCATGGGTAATTAGGTGGATTTTTCTCCGTCAATTAGGTTCACCAAACGAGTTTCGAAATAAACATACTTCTTCCTCAGTGGCCATATTTAATTTTTGGAGACACCCACTATTTATACCCACTCTTAGAGTTCCACCTAAATCCCCCACTGGACCAATATTGGATCCGGATCGTTTATAGGAAGTTGATCTCTATCTGGATTCATATATTCCTATATACTCATAGGTCTTATTCTCATAATACTCATATATAAAGAGCCTATAATGGCCAATGAACCATAAACAATAAAAATATATGTAAATATAAGATAAAAGTGTCATGTGATTTCAATGCGTTTTTCATGCGTTTTTTGCAAAAATATGTAATTTTCGATAACAGAAACATTTTTTATCTCTTCCTACTATTCCAGAGGTTCAAAAGAGTCAAGATATGTTACTTTTGAGAGCTCAAAATTCATGATTTCCTCATCTTCCTAAATTCTATAAACCTTCAGAAGATGAGGAAATCATGAATTTTGAATTGTAATGTGCTTTTTTTCCAGGAGGTTTTATTATATGAAGTGTATGCTTTTATGATATACGGCGGATACGTTCATTCGGCAATTGCTATCCAGCGATCTTGTTATAGTCTTGTTATACTTTTATATTGTAATTATTGTGATTATTTTAATTATTTTAACTATTAAATAGTTTCCATGTATTCTGGATATTGAGTGCTTATCTACATTTATACACATATTCACTTTTATCTATTGGATTGGGTGTGTCCAGTACAGATAGTCCACCTATCCATAGCAAGCAGATTGAGTGAGCCGCCCTGTATTGATATACTGTAGGATATATGACTGAGAGAAAAAACGTATATTTTGTAGACTCCAGCTAGTGTGCAGCACACAACAGAATTCTGCACTGCACTGTAGTATACATAACAGAGAAAAAACATATATTTTCTAGACTCCGGCTAGTGTACCGCACACCACACAATTTTCACTGGACTGTAGTATATATAAGTGATTAGAAAAAATGTTTTTTCTAGACTGCGGCTACTGTACCGCACACCATAGAATTGTTCACTGGACTGTAGTCACCGCCATGCTGTGTCAGGCTAAATTTTTGGGTGGTTCAGCTGCTATGTTAGTCTAACCAAGCCACTCTGGGGTTCACCGCCAAGCTGTAAACTGCAATCTCAGTCTTAACAAGTCATCCTGGGGTTCACCCCCATGCTGTAAACTGCAGTCTCAGTCAAACTTTGTAATTTAGGGGTTCACCACCAAGGTGTGCTAGACTACAATTTTAGCGGGTTCACCTGCAATCTCAGTCACAGACTGTCATTCAGGGGCGCACCACCATGCTTTTTTAAACCATTTGTTTCTGAGGGTCCATTCCAGGCTCTCACCCACGATTTTTTGGAGGCTCGCCACTGCACTGTCAGCCAAAATTGTCTTCAGGGTCACCGGCGGCCTCTCCAACAACAACTTCAAGGACGGTTACTAGCAGGCCCTGGCACACAGACATTGTCTTGAGGGGCACTAAAAGGCTCTGCACCCACCCACCCACGTGTGGAGAATAATAGGTGGGTGCAGTGTGCATCTTAGCCCGTCTGGAATTAGGAAAGCTGGGCACTGTGCTTGGAGGTCTGCCGTGGACAGGGTGGGTGGTGGGTGTGTTTTTGCTCGTCTGGGATGGGGAGAGCTGGGCACTGTGCTGGGAGAACTTTGTGTACGCTGTGGACTACTGGGTGGGTGCGGGGAGGGAGATGCTTATGCCTGCATCCTGAGGCGGGGGATAGGACAGCAGTGCCAGCATGGGCAGTGGTGTCACCCGCAGGTGGTGATGGACCTTCGTTGTACCTAGTTGGGTGCTTTACTAACATGTATTGGGCATGTGCCTTGCCCATCTTGGTCTGGGTCAGCACAATTGTCTTGAGGGTCACCACCAGGCTGTTGTCCAGACTTTGGCGTAATGGTACGATTAGGCAGCCTCAGAGGCATCCATGCATGCTGCCCCTGCTGTTTTCTGTCCATTTCCGTGGTGGTTCCATCATTTTCTGAGGTTTCCAGGTTTTCACGCAACCTTCCCTATGCAGAGCTTTGGTCCCCTGCAAAAAATGCTTGAGTCTCCCATTGACTTCAATAGGGTTCGTTATTCGAAACGAGCACCCGAGCATCCGAAAAAATTTGACTCGAATAACGAGCACCCGAGTATTTTAGTGCTCGCTCATCTCTAATGGTAACTTTATCAAGACTTGTATTGAATTTTTTTTTATTTTGTGATTTTGGGCCCAGATCTATTAGAGAGGCCATTTTAATATCACCACTCAAGTTATGGAATGGTGAACTATCTTACCTTTTTTATTGAATATTTAAAATAAAAGTATAAATTAAGAAACTTAAATACGAGAGAAACTCTACAATTATTTAATTATACCACACAACCATATCTAACATATTGACAGAAGATTAAGATCAAGCATCTAGGGTGAACACGTCTGAATATTAACAAACCATTATCACGTATCCTACATACTCTCCCTTAAAAATACCAAATTAGAGTGTGCCCACCCAACTTGATTGTTTGTTGTATTTATGTCCAAACGATTTTGGGTGAATCGTGGGTGAGAGCATTACATTCATTGTTCCCCAGGGAGGTAAGCCACTATATCCATATATCTATTTCAGAGATTTACAGCCCTTACTGTAAAGAATACTTGTCGCCTCTTGTGACTGAATCTTTTTTTCTCCAGGTGTAGGTAGTGGCCCCTTGTTTTTTGAGGGGGTTTAAATGGAGTCTGTCACCTGTTTTTCACCCATATAAGAGCACTGCCCCACAGAAGAATGCATACACATCCCAGACATACCTGTGTGCACTTTGTGCCTTTATTCCATGTCCAGGAAAAGCACTTTTATTCTGCTGGAAAACAGCTCCCAAGTGCCCAGCTCTGCTGCTGCAAGTGCCCAAAGCAAACCAGACTGAAAAGGGGAGGACTGCTTTAGCTGTTCATATCTTGGGATTGGTACCAGCTAGAAATATGGGCCTGTTTTTACTTTCAGCTGGACACTTGGGAGAGTTTTAATGCTATGCACTTTTTCAAACTCCAGGGCATCCTTTTTATGAACTGGTGCACAGAACTGAACTGTGTATGCCAGGTGAGGCCGCATCAATGCTTTGTATAGTGGCAATATTACATACATCCCTGTCCCACGAGTCCATACCTCTTTTAATACAAGACAAAATTCTGTTGGCCTTAGAGGCAGCTGACTGGCATTGCATGCTGTTATTTAGTCTATGATCTACTAATACACCCAGATCCTTCTCAACAAGTGACTCTCCAACCTTTACTCCCCCTAGGACATATGCTGCATGCAGATTATTAGCCCCTAGGTGCATAACTGTACATTTATCTAAACTGAACCTCATTTGGATGCCCAAACAGTAAGAAAATGTAAGTTAAGCTACTTTCACAGTAGCGTTTTTGCTGGATCCAGCAGGGTTGCATTTTGGAGCATTCCGTTCTGTTCAGTCACGTTTTGTCCCCATTGACAATGAATGGGGGCAAACGGAAGCGTTTTTCTGGTATTGAGACCCTATGACGGATCTCAATACCAGAAAATAGAAACCTAGTGTGAAAGTAGCCTAAGGCTTAAAGGGGTTATCCGAGTTATGGAAAAAAATATATAAAAATTATAAAACTCATCAGGACTTACATATGCATTAGATAAGCATGATTTCTTGAAAAAAACATGCTTACACCTTTGCATAGTTCTGCTATTCATGCTTTGTTTACATGCTGCAGCCAAGCTGTGGGGGCGTGTAACAACAATGCCTGAGCTCTCCCTCATGAATATTCGTGGGTGTGAATAATTTGCCTTTCCCCGCCCTCTGCATTGCTTGCACAACCTACCCTTGCTCTGCACGACCTATATTTACACATATATATATATATATATATATACACACACACACACACACACACATATACAGAGAGAGAGAGATTTACTGATCTATGCAGGACTGGAGCGCTGCAAAGATGGGGGTGGACCAGAGGGAAGGAGATTGAAAAACTAAAATGTATTATATAAGGCTGGAGCCCCCCTCTTCTGTACACAATGCTGGGAGTTGTAGTTCATTGATAGATAAACAGTAAAAAAAAAACAAAAAAAAACAGACTGGGACTGGAACAGCAGACATAAGCCACAGTATACAAACTCCTGCTCTCTCCATGCCTCATCCCCAGATGGTAGGTGTTTCTTAGGTACATCTCGCAGTCCAGGTCCCGCAGCTGATCTGCAGTCACCCCCTTCATTGTGCCCTGAGTTCCCACGGACATAAACACTGGAATCCTCACTGGCCCGTTGGGTAATAGCAATTAGCAGGCCTCAGCTTTTCTTACCAGACATTCTTTTTTCGCACAGCCGCCAGCACTTGTAAGGATCGCGCATGCGCGATGCCTCACAGGAGCTGTCCGGCAGTCAGATCACATAGAGAGGGGTGGGCCCACAGGCTCTCACGTTTCGTGTACAGAGCCGGGCCACTCCCTCAGGCAGGGATAAAGCCTGTACATGAAACGTCACCACAGGAGCCTGGTGGATGACGTCGCGGGTCACGTGACCCGCATCAGCAGCGGAGAAACAAGATAATATAGATAAAAGAAGTACATTAGAAAGGTAATATTAGATAGGTTTAAAGGCATATGGGAATACATTTATATAACTCAGACAACCCCTTTAAGGCTACTTTCACACCAGCATTTTTACTGCATCCGGCAGGGTTCAGCAAAAAGGCCTCCATTACTGATAATACAACCATCTGTATTAGTTATGAACAGATCAGGTTGTATTATTTTTAACATAGCCAAGACAGATCTGTCATGAACTCCGGTGAAAGTCAATGGAGGACGGATCTATTCTCTATTGTGTCAGAATGTGCCAGAGGGTCCCCATTGACTTGCATTGTGGGTCATGACGGATCCGTCTTGCTTCGCATCCCATAACGGAAAAACAATGCATTTTGGAGCATTCCATTCTGTTGAGTTACACTTTGTCCCCATTGACAATGAATGGGGACAAAACGGAAGATTTTTTTTCCGGTATTGAGACCCTATAATACATCTCAATAGTGGAAAATAGAACCGCTAGTGTGAAAGTAGCCTAAGTAACAGAAAATGGACACCACATTTGGTGTGCGCCAGTCCCTTGGTACAATGCCCATCATTACCCCTTCCCAACATGCGATGTACTATTACGTCACATTTCGGAGCTTTAAAGATGGCGTTCCACTATTTCCTTCAGCATACACTGGAGGCTAATGTCCGCGACCGGTGGTAATGCCAATCGCAGACATTTAACCCTTCAGATGCCGTGGTCAAACCTAACTACAGTATCTCAATTAGCTGAAAACCGGAGGCACGCTCTCCCGGTTATGCTCCGGCTCCCCCGTGCGGTGATTGAAGAAGCTGGAGCTTGTGTGCTGCAGCCCCTGTCATAGTCTATGACACGAGGCTGCTGCACAGTGTTTCCTATGGAGCCCTTTCCTGTAATAGGGCTCCATAGGAAAATAGCAAAATCATAATAGACTTCAAAGCATGTCAAACGATTGATTGGTATAGTTCCCTGTAGGAACTGTAAAAAGTGGGGGGAAAAAGCTAATTAATAAAGTTTTTACAAATAAAAATTAAAAAAAAATTAAAATTTAAAAGTTCAAATCACCAAAATGAGAATAAAAAAAATATTACACATCACGGATATCCCCGCATGCGTAAACACCCGTACTATAAAAATATAAATTTATTAATCCCATACAGAAAAAGGCGAAACAAAAGAGGGTCAAAATGGCCGATTTTCCATTTTTTGGTCGCTTCTCCTCGCACAAAAAAATTAAATAAAAAGTGATCAAAAAGCTGTACGTACATGCCCCAGAATGGTATCAATAAAAAGTACAGATTGTCCTGCAAAAAATGAGCCCTCATACAGCACCACACACATAACTATCAAAAAGTTCTAGGGGTCAGAATATGACAGCAAAAAAAAATTTTTTTCTTCAAGTTTTTTATTTTTTCCCCCCAGTTATGCTTCAGCTCCCCCATGCAGCAATTGGAGAAGCTGGAACTTGTGTGTTGCAGCCCCTGTCATAGTCTATGACACGAGGCTGCTGCACAGTCTTTCCTATGAAGCCCTTGCCTGTAATAAGGCTCCATAGGAAAGTAGTAAAATCATCATAGACTCCAGTGCAAGTCAAATGATTGATTGTTATACGTAGTTCCCTATGGGAACTATAAAGAAAGTGTAAAAAAAAAACAAATTAAAGTTTTTACAAATAAAAAAATCACCCCCCTTTCCCCAAAATGAGAATAAAAAATATTTTAAAAAATACACATCATGAGTATTGTCGTGTGCGTAAACACACATACTATCAAAATATAAAAGTATTAATCCCATACGGAAAAAGGTGAAACAAAAAAAAAGAGTCAAAATGTCCGATTTACATTATTTGGTCGCTTCTCCTCCCACAAAAAAATTAAATAAAAAGTGATCAAAAAGCCATACACACCTCAGAATAGTATCAATGAAAAGTACACATCTCCAAGCAAAAAAAAAAAAAAGCGCTCATACAGCACCACACCCTGCTGAACCCGGAAGTGATGGCGCGTGCGCACAAGGATGGAAGCGCTTGCAGTGCGCCGGCGCGGGATTTCAGCGCTAGGCCAAACGGTCTAGCGCTGTCAGTCACTTTACAGAGGGGCGTGGACTTCGGCATGGGGGAGAGCCTCGGGCCCGGGGGGGCGGTGAAGAAGCGGTGCTCAGGAGGAAAGAGCCCGCCCCCCGGTGCTCCGAAGGCTCATTAGCATAATGTTTTAACTTCGTTTTTCAGCACAACCGCTGCGCTATACTGTGCAATAAAGGTATGTGAGAAATGTACACGTTATATACATAGGTTAAAACCTGGTGACAGAGCCTCTTTAAAGGTTTCAATCATGTCCCCCCTTTCTCTTCTTTCCTCCAGACTATACATATTAAGAACTCTAAGTCTTTCTTGATAAGTTCTATGCTTTAGACCTTCCACCATTTTTGTAGCTCTTCTTTGGACCCGTTCTATTTTAGCAATATCCTTTTGCAGGTGAGGTCTGGCTTCATTGGTTACTCATTTTGAGGCTGTCAGAGATGACTACCCCCAAATCCTTCTCTTCTGAGGTCTTTGTTAACACAGAACTGCCAATACGATACTTAGAGGGTTTCTTCTCCCCAAGTGCATCATTTTACATTTGAACTGCAGTTTCCATTGTTTTGACCACTTATCTAATAAAGATAAATCATTCTCCATATTACAGACACCTCCTGAAACATCAACCCTATTACACACTTTTGTGTCATCAGCAAACAAGCAAACCTTCCCTACCAAGCCATCCCTTATGTCACTTACAAACATGTTAAACAGAACAAGACCCAGAACAGATCCTTGTGGCACCCCACTTGTAACCAGCCTCTGCTCAGAATACACTCCATTAACAACAACCCTCTGGTATCTGTCCTTCAGCCAACTGCAGATCCACTGAACTATCCAGGGGTTAAGTCCAATTTTTGATAACTTCTCTATAAGCTCTTTATGGGGAACCGTATCGAAAGCTTTACTGAAATCCAGGTAGGCGATATCCACAGCACCACCTTCATCCAGCACTTTAGTTACATAGTCAAAGAAATCAATGAGATTAGTCTGACATGATTGGCTTCAGTAAAGCCATGCTGGTTTGGGTCCATCAATTTACATATGATAGAACATATATAGTTACACTGATAGAAAAATAAAGTTATGGCTCTTGTTATGTGACAATGAAAATATGAAAACAAAAATGGTGATAAGGACCAAATAGACATGGGTGTTAAGGGGTTAAGAATGAACAGATAATTCAGAATATCAGATTTTAAAGTCTTGATGCAATGTCTTACCTGAAAAGCTGCACATGACTTGATTGGATAAATGTAGATATGACTGAGCGTGATTGCTTTGTTATTTGTTGTCATGGTTTTTGTAACTTTGCATTTACAAGCACGTTCTACTGTAGACAGATTGGACAATATTTGGCTTTGGGTGACCCTTGTGCTGCCTGTGATTTTTCCACTGGAATTAATACCTTTCTCGTCACTGCTTTCTGACTTTGACAGACTGATTATCGGAAACTTTTCATAGTCCATTATTTGTACAGTTCTTTGTGATGACTTTTTCATGAAAGTGTCTACAATAAAGGTTAAAAATGCTTTGGCATCCTCAAATGTAGACATAAATCCAAATGATATTCTCACAGAGCCAGTAGGTCGCCCATCAATTACATCCATGTTATCTCCACATATATGCCCAGCCTTTGTAAAGGAAATGGAGATACATTTAAGTTTGCATATTTTTTCTAAGCTAATTAACAATATTTCTGTATCTGTAATCACATAAATCTTGTAATACATGTTTTCAAAAGGTCCAGCGCCTTGGAATTTAAAATAAAACATAACTTTTATTTACATGAATTAGAACTCCATGGTGTCCCCCCGAGGACACCATGGAGTTTTTATTCATGTAAATAAAAGTTAAATTTATTTTAAATTCCAAGGCGCTGGACCTTTTGAAAATTTGTTACTGAAGTCTCTCATGACCCCAGATCCGGGGGATCCATCCGTGCTCCCTTTTTCTTCAGACTATGGGAGTGTCTGGATTATGCGAGGGTGAGCTGTGCAGAAAAGTTTTTTTTGTTTTTCTTGTTCTTGTAATACATGGACAAAGCAGAACAATACTATTTGCAAGTATTGGATCTAGACAGGCAGAAACAACATATTTACCTATAACTTTATAAGGAAAAAGCTATTGTGTAAAAGGTAACTTAAAGGGGTTGTCCGAGTTATTTTTTTATTCTTTGTATGTTTCTAACTAGTCAAATGTAAGGGGTTGTCAATTCACTTACTTCATCTGCAGTGGCCCCTTTGTCAGATTTCACTGAGGGTCACATGACCTGTGATGTCAGCTTCTCTCCCAGCTCTGATGATGTTTTGTGCACAAACCTGAGGGAGCAGGTCTGCGTCTGTGCACGAGACCTCATTATACAGGCCACGCCCCCTGCACTGCCATCTGCTACTGTCTGCTCTGTGTCTCCCTCCCGCTGGATTTTTCAGGAAAGATTAGCCCCTTCTACCATCAGCAGCACAAACTCAGGGCTGGAGGCTTTGTTGAGCAGCTGAAGGCAGTGAAGAGACAAATGCTCAAGATCTTCCCTCCTAATCCTGCAGAAACAGAGCTGACAGACTGGAGGAGTTCTGTAGAAAATTGAAAAGAACAGGTAGGGGGGGAGATCCTGTGTGTATCAGCAGTGTCATTGTACAGCTGGGACTTGAAGTCTTACACATACAACATAGTAACATAACAAAGTTTACAGGGCTGAAAAAAGACATCTGTCCTTCCAGGTCGGCCTGTTATCCTGCAAGTTGATCCAGAGGAAGGCAAAAAAACCCTGTGAGGTAGAAGCCAATTTTCCCCACTTTAGGGGAAAAAATTCCTTCCCGACTCCAATCAGGCATGCTGCTGAGTATCCCAGCAGTCAGACATTTCACCCAGGGCAGCACTTATATTCGCTCCCTTTGCAGTCTTTTTTGAAATGAGGATTTATTTTTTTTGCCTAAAATTTGCTTTGCTTAGTTATATATTGCTGACCATCAGATTTACAGTGCTATATATTTTTTCATAACTTGGACAAGCCCTTTAAAGGGGTGGTATGAGTTATATAAACTTTTTTATGACTGCAGCAGTGATGTTCTGTGCACTCAGGTCACTGTTACAGCCAATCACTGGCCTAAGCAGGGACGTCCTGTGCATGGCTGAGGCCAACGAGTATGGTAATGTTCCATGCACAGGTCACCACTGCTGCCAAGAAGGGGATATTAGTAGCGGAAGCACCAGAGCCCATCATTTGAAACATTTGAGTATTGGTTCATTTATTTTAGGCCATTTACAAGGGTTGCCTGAGTTTTTATATAACTCAGACAACTACATTAACATCACTTATTACACATCCATTTATCTAACCTGTAAGTTTCTTATTACTTCAGTGTTGCTAATTCCCAAATGCTTTTGGCAGGCCCCAGTGTTGCAGAAACAGCCAGTACGCAAGTGAATATTATACAAACTAGCTAGTTTGTCAACCTGCAATTAAAAAACAAAATCTGTTATTATGGGAGAGATCTCTGTATTGACCTCTGATATATACAGTATTCTGACATATTTATACATAGTTATTAGATCTCCCTTCATTACACCATTTCCATATGTCCATACAGCAAAAAATATAAAACATGTCCACGGACCGCAAAATAGATATGGTCATGTGCGTGGGGCCCTACCCAATGTTTTACCATTTAGTATGTCCTAGTGATTTGTAGTGATGAGCGAACCCAGACCACCACATTTGGGACCATACCAGATATTTTGGTGTTCATACAGTACTTTAAAAAAAGCTTCTTGAAAAGCCGCAGTGCAGCCAATCAACAAGTGTTTAAACTGTGGGCACTTGGAAGCCATCACAGTCATACCTAGTATTGGCATGGCTGTGATTGGCTGGCGCACCATGTGACCATGCATGCATAAATGCTGGATCACATGGTGCGCCTCCATTCTGCTCTAACTAGTGTAGGGACAGGATGCTGCTGCAGGCAGGGAGAGTGTTAGGCTTTAATTATTTTTAAAATGTTTGCTGGTGATCTGTAGGCATTATTGATTGGTGCAATATGGACAGAAATACCATACTTGATTGTGCTGTTCAGTTCGAGGGTGACCTGTTGGCATTTATTTTCGGTACTATCCTACACCTTTGCACCAGTGACAGGGAAATACCGTATAATAGTTAATCAGACTGTTAATTGTATGGGTGAGACATAGCTATATTTTTTGGTGAAAAAACCTATACTTGCCACTGTCACAGGCATATATAATAGTTATTTAGATAGTTAATTGGGTCGGTGTGACTAACCAATTTTTGTAGTTTAAAAGACTGTACTTGCCACGACACAGGGATATATTATAGATATTCAGCCGATTAATTGGGTTAGACCTATTTTTGTTGTTTAAAACATTATACTTGTAGTTATTCAGCCAGTTAACTGAATCAGTATGACCTACCTATTTTTGTTTTTGAAAACACTGTACTTACCACTGTCACAGGGATATATAACAGTTATTCAGCAAGTTAATTGGGTCAATGTGACCTACCTACTTTTGTTGTTTAAAACATTGTATTTGCCACTGTCAAAGGGATATATAATAGTTATTCAGTCGATTAATTGGGTCGGTGAGACCTACCCATTTTTTCTTTTGTTGAAAAAACACTGTACTTGCCATGGTCATAGATATATATAATAGGTATTTACTCGGTTAAATGGTTCGGTGAGAACTACATTTTTTTTGTTCAAAAAACACTGTACTTGGCACTGTCACAGGAATATATAATAGTTATTCAGCCGCTTAACTGGGTGTAGCCTACTTAATTTTTTGGTTGAAAAAACACTGTACTTGCAACCATCACAGGGATATATAATAGTCATTCAGCTGGTTAATTGTGTCGGTGAGACCTACCTAATTTTTTGGTTAAAAAACACTGTACTTGCCACCATCACAGGGATATATAATAGTTATTCAACCAATTAATTGGGTCCATGTGACCTACCTTTTTTCGTTGTTTAAAGCACTGTACTTGCTACCGCCACAGGGATATATAATAGTTGTTCAGCCGGTTAATTTGGTTGTTGTGACCTACCTATTTTTGGTGTGGAAAACACTGTACTTGCCACAGTCACAGGGCTATAGAATAGTTATACAGCCGTTTAATTAGGTCCATGTAACCTACCTATTTTTTTTATTGAAAAAAACTGTACTTGCCACTGTCACAGTAATATATAAGTTATTTAGCCAGTTAATTGGGTCGGAG